>DWHU01000815.1:0-15633 GCA_018247975.1 Parides photinus | reverse complement strand
ACACAATATAACTGAATGGTGCTGTAAATTTTAATAAATATTGTTTATTTACAGAGGGCTTCCTAACCACTTGTTCGTTCGACTACTTGACCGATGACCAAGACACCAAGGTCTTCGTCGCGTGTATCTTTGTTTGGAGCTATGCCATCCCGATGATTCTCATCTGCTACTTCTACTCTCAACTCTTTGGTGCCGTGAGTAAAATATTTATGAAATACTTCTTGTCCTGCATATTTTCCGGGAATTAAGAAAGACACCCAAAAATGGGTAGCAACGTTTTCTATATCCTTAAACAACGCAATAGACTTTCTAATCCGCGCCACAAACGTTTCGCATATAATTGACCATTTAAATTGTAGCCCAGAGTCAATGGCACACATCAATAGATAAAATAAGTTTAAAGATAAATTCTTACTTGTAAAATGTTCACAGTTCACAGAAAAGGGAAAAGTATAACGAATATGTACACAAGAAAAACAACTCGCATAATACTTTGCCCAAAAAATACTTTAGTGATTTTAATACTTTTCCTCAGAGGATTTTTTTTGTTGGAATTCAGACTCTTAGCATATTCAGAATATAAAATAAATTCTCTAAATCCATTTTATTCGGTACCCGAACCTTTTCCCTAAATCGTATATTAAAACGAATCGGACGCAACGCACCTAATAAATATTCAGCTCGATTTCGTGCTCCCGTAGGATTTCTCTATTGAATAATATCCTTATTACATATTCAGGAAACACATTGATCGACCGCACTTTTAATATGTAAGAAACTGTTTACATCCGGATGCTTTAACAACGGCTGATTGAATTGGGCAGGGAAATTATTAACATTTTATTACCGTTTGGTTTGTTAACTGAGAAATAAATCACTTAGTATTAATGATGTTAAATGTTGGATAAGTAGAAAGCTTAAAAAAATACTTGAATTCAATAACAATGCAGTAACAATGGCTCTGTCCTTGTTTTTTAAGATAGATACTATTTAAAATGTCCACCAAACGAAGGTAGAACGAACTTAAAATGAAGCAATGTTTTTTCTAAATACTCACTCGCTATTCAGGTACGACTTCACGAGAGGATGCTACAAGAACAGGCCAAGAAGATGAATGTCAAATCGTTAGCCAGCAACAAAGAGGATGCGAGCAAAAGCGTTGAAATCAGGATAGCTAAAGTCGCCTTCACGATCTTCTTTATGTTCGTTTGTGGCTGGACGCCATACGCTATCGTCACCATGACTGGAGCATATGGAGACAGGTGAAATATTTAATTCTTCTCGTATTAAAAATGGTACAGTTCCTTTTTAGACTGTTTCGTTTTATTAGACAAAGCGACGGATGGAGCAGCTGGTAAGCGGTACGGCTGCAATAGAAACGAAGCGCTTAACAATATATATTTATACAGCATCTCAATGCGCACATTACCCAGAGATGATAAATATAATGTAAAAGTATATCATATAACACTGTCTGATACAAATACTAACATATTAATATGTAACACGAAATGAATTTTATAAATCGTTTATATTTATCAGGAACCTGTTGACACCCGTCGCCACGATGATCCCAGCCGTTTGCTGCAAAATCGTCTCTTGCATTGATCCATGGGTGTACGCCATCAACCACCCCAGATACAGGTCAGTGTAACAATTTACGCTTCTATGAAACTGTCAGCATATAAAATATGTTGTGTGTACTCATAATTCGGTATATAGGCTAGTAGACGGGCAGGAGACGTGAGATTAATTCTCATTACTTCAGCATTTCGACCAGCTACATCTCCGGCTAGTTTTAAACCGGATTACGGTAATGTTTGTATTGTACAGACATAGGTACTGCTGATACTTACCTATACATATATAAAGGGCGACACTCAGTTACTAAAGACTTAAAAAAATTAGAATGACTGTCATTATCTAAACTAATGGTAGTCTCTTGCTAATGTTTGCTATGAAACACCAGTGATACATTAATTTGTTGTTTTGCAGGGCTGAGCTGCAGAAGCGTGTGCCATGGCTCGGTGTCCGCGAACAAGACCCTGACGTGGTCTCAGGCACCGCTAGCGTCGCCACCGCGCAATCCCACACGCCCACCGCTGAAGCCTGAACACCATCCCCGATGCAATCGAACTAATACCACTTGTACATAACCTATATACATATCTATAACACTAACATTTCAACGTACTTAATGAACCGTTCATTTAAGTGCCTTTGTACTGAATACATTATTGTTGGATCTTTTTTAACTTGTACTATAAAGTATTTCGTGAGGAATATTAAGGTCTATAGTACTGTTATGCATATTTATTTAGTTAATAAGTTTCTTAACAACACGCCGCATTCGATTGCATCGTATAGAAATTGAATTGTTACTGCATATTACACGACATGAGCTTGTATCCAGGACTCCGAGAGCGCTTTAACAGTAAAGTTGTTACAAAAAAAAATATGTTAATTTTTTATTAAATAGTTGTTATTATTCGGTGTAATTAAACTGCAGGACTTGTTTTGACAGGTTATAAAAAATATTTAAAAAATACTGAACGGACTGATCCCGACGAACATGGCGAACTCGGTTTATTTTTGAGCAAATAAAGTGGTTTATTTAAAATTTTGGCTTTTTACTATTTCACACGTTGCATTACATGAATATACCTATTAGAATAAATAAGTTCATGATAATGTATTCTAGACATCATTTATACATCAATCATAAATTAAATAATATACTCTATTTTAGTTTATATTTACGATTAAGAACACACATATTTCATATACACAGATAAAATATGAATTACCCAAACCGTGAAATGAATTATGAAATTAGTCTGAAATGGGTAAAGTGGCAAAAGAAATGAACATTCAATGAATTAGGATTAACAATACAACAAATCTCGAAAAAATTTCGAGGTATAAATCACTTTGATATATTATATTATACAATTTATTCTATTGCGCATAAACAATCTCTTTTTTCTCTTCTCTGTTGCCAGCGAAGGAGAAAGAAGGATTCGTCTCGGTAATTCTTCGAATATTAAAATTTCGTTTCAAACCGGCCACCCGTACGCCAGCAGCGCACCTGCGTTCCTTGTTTTCCAATTTTCATAGCATCCAGAGCTAGATTGGTTTAATTTTCCATTTCTATTCCGTAGCTTTTTTTTTAATCTTGCTGCTTTGTATGTGACAGGGATTGCAGGCAAAGTTATTAAAATGATAGTATCATTTATTTAAAGTAACAGTCTTGAATGTTCCGTGTACGTAGAAGGTATCAACTAGATTGCCTTTTAATATTTTGTTAATTCTTATGACTTCCTTTATAACGCAAAAGATATTAAGTTAATCCTAAAGTGTAATATTTTTTTTAAATTCAGTTAAAGGTAATTTTCAACTTTCTTCTTCAAATATATATCACATAAATCGCAACGATACACCAATGGGAATACTTCCAAATTTCACGCGATATTTGAGCTACGTCGTTAGATAGTATTTTATCTAAATACATGTCTACTAGAAGTATATAGGTGTGTATACAATTTGTGTTTATTAAATATTCGCGAGTCTTGTAAATATTAATTACAAATTTCGAAAACTTTTTATATTTCCTATAGAAAGTGACCATTAAATCCCGCTTCTCTACTCATGTGAACCAAAATCATTAAATATTCTTGTAATAAACAAAGACGTTCCATGTGCAAAGCGGGAAAATACTTCTACTTTATACTACTTACTACAATAGGAGTATATAGTCAACGGTTATTGTTAACAATTACTAAACCCGAATATATAATATTTATATACCTTAGTATAATCATCTTCAATGATTAAATCGAAGACAAATCTACATAATTTTTTTAAAAAATTCTTGACAACAAGAACAGTGTTAAACTTTGCGTTTTTTTATGTAAACTTTTATAAAATGCCAATTGTTAGAGCCGACAGAATGTTTACAAGGACTTTACAACTTCAAAGGACTTTTCGCTCTCGGATTTACTGTGACCGTATCATGTTACCCTTTTATTAACTGTAGGACACTTTTTGTTATTTAACGCCGAACGAGAACTAATTACCTTTTGATTTTAAAAAAAGGAAGAACTTCTTACTTGATTTATGCAATCGAAGTTATAGAAGTCTTCATTTTAAATTATGACATTTTCAACTACAAAAGCACTCTGGCACAAAGTGAAAATGGTTTCTTACGTTTTGTAGCAATCACAGAAAACGTTGCTTTGACGTCAGTATAATTTCTTTAGTTCTTGCTTTTTGATGTTTCTATTATATAACATTACAATTATTTTAATTTAACTCTCCTTAATTCTTGATTACTTCATACTGATGTTATAAATTAGTGCAGAAATACTATTTGACTTTGATTAACGATTTTTGTCCGTCGATCATGCGTCCCAAGTTCTTTCTACAGTTCCTTGCAATGAATTTTCTCATTCATTCGACAAAGAGGAAAACTATCTGTTCCATTAACCTGATGGTGGATTGAATGACATATACAGCATTCAATCTGGAATCAAAAGAAACTCTGTTTCTTATTGGATATTGGTTTGATTTATGTCCGCTGAAAGCTTATGTGATATTCCAAACTACGCCGATCAAAAGTTGAGAATTGTTGAAAGTAATTACTTCTAATTTTTGCACTAACCAATAATTATTCCTCTACTTTTGACTATTTAATTTTATGACCATGACAATGGAATAATTATGAAAAAGTTTTTAAGAGCGCTTCTGTCGAGGCACCTATCAAACTTATAAGTACTCAGACGTCGTTAAAAGGTTTTTTAAAGGGATAATAATCTGTCCGTGAAACTGTCTGCAACGAAGTCGAGGTGAATTGAGTTGGATTGAGAGTAAAACTACGGATTCAAATGTAATAAATGAGATGAAAGGTTTAACAAATGCGTTCTGATAATACAATAAAAGAACTGCATTAGTTGATTACATTACAAAAGTACAGGATAAATGTAACGATAATATGAAAGTCAAGGTGTAAGTTGATAACTAGTGGTGAAGATGTATTATAAGAGAGATCGTTATTTAAATGAAAATTACTAAGCTTTAGGAATGTTTATAGTACTAATAAATTCTTTGATACTTTAAACAATTTTCTTTTATTCTTTATTTTCTTTTTTTCAACGCCTGCTCATAATAATATAACTCTAGTTAGGATTATGCACAGCACTGCATTTCGCTAATAGTATATAGTGCAGGTCGCCTTAAGACATAAGTCTCTTTACCCCAGTAATTTCACTAGCTACCCTTTAAACACTTCATCATCAGTAAAATGTAATAATAAATATTTATGATATTTCTAACCACGCAATATTTACAGTCAGTGTGTCAAATGTTGTAAAGAGTACAATGTAAAATGGACGCGTCAGGAAATGATGCGAAACTCCATTAATGTTCGCCTTGATCGACGGAAACTGACGTTCGTTCGGAGTACCACACGGCAAAATGTTAACGCTTTACACGGTGACAATGCTCCGTAAATATTATTACAATAAGTGTGCTTTGTATGAAAGAAGACCGTAGAAACGATGTATGGATTGTATGAAAGATAATAAGCAGTAAGAGATTGAAAAATGAGTTAGCTTCTAATAGAAATACATTTTATTTGGGGAAAAAGGCTTGACAATGACGATGTGTGCAGTGTAACGGTAGTTAAGATTTAACATCAAATTAAAGTAATGGTGGAAAGTTTTTCTTGCCGAAGACGGTCTAGTTAGATACCATCACAGCTCCTATTTCTTTACGCCAAATAGAAGCGTTTTCTTTTTCGTGGTTTTCTTTTATTTTTTACCTTTACTGTTAATATTGTACATTAATTCATTTCAATCATGCCTCTCCTTTGTACACTTTCCGTTTCTTCTTTCATGCTTCACCTTTCAGAGTTCAATCGACGCTTTTATGCTTTTACTTTATTGCTTTTATGCTTATACATTTTTCCATCTTGAACTTTTAACTCTTGTTTCCCTCATCATTGTCCTGATTACCTTTCTTCAATAATTTATAATTATGCGCCTTCTCTCATCAAAGCGTAACATTACGGTGTTCTGGTTTGAAATATGCATCACCTTTGTGCTTTGAGAGGAAATCTTCGAATATCCCTACTTCTGGGAAAGACAAGTTTAGGTGGTATTTGTATCTATGAAAATCTTCTCGATGGTCATCCTGAATGTATTGCGGGGGGCCTTAGGATTTACTACAGAACACACAGGTACGGAATGCACTTCACTAAAGCTCATTCAGTCGCCTTTTAATAAGAGGCAGAATTTACCTTAGTCCTATTCGCGATAGCCCGAGATTATAAGGCAAACAAAAGTGTTTTCTTAATAAAATTACTGGGGACGAACGAAACCTAATGTTTTACGTCTCAAAGCAATGAGCACAATTTAGTGTTGTATATAACATGCTAACACTATGCTGTTATCACGAAGACCTATTACTTACCATTAAGCATACACAATGCACACAACCATAAAATAAAAAAAATCCAATAAAAGTCTAAATTTACTTATAAAAAAAGTATGTAAATTTTTTACTAAAATATTTTTAGCCAAAAGTAAACAATTAATAAATTAGTACTAAAGTATTATGCTACAGCAATTCTAGTAAGACAAATAGGACTTCAAGCTCATTAGAGGAGCTCGGTCATAGCCGGAGGGTGTAAACAAACGTACAGGCGCTGGAAGTCGTTAAATGAAACCACGGATGTAATTATGTCTTAGAGATAAAATATGCAAGTAGGTTTAGAAACTTCGAATATGTTAAAGATACAACAAAAGTCGTCATCATAATTTCATATGAGACAAAATCGTCATCAGTCATCCACTATTTATATTCATCAGCTTTCCGAAATCTGCGCCGGATTATATATTACCGGCTATATGCTCAAAAGTCCACCACTCCTATAAAGCGTTAATATCCCATCTCATTACTTTCTATTGAGAAACATCGGTTAACTTTTCCATCGGATCTCCTTATGTTCCGATTATAAAGATAAACTCATATAGCAACCCAAAATATCCGAATTTATCAAATCTATACCTTTTTTTAAAAAAAAAACAAAATCACAAAATTCCAGTGTTAATACATAAAGATGGCCCCATATTATTAAGAGACACATGAGGACACTTCAAAGATAATCTAATGACGAATTATTAATGGTAGGTAAAAGTAAATTAGGTAATACTTTAAATGAAGCAATAAATTGTAAATTTTTTGTGACCCGCTAAGGTAACATTAAAAAAGCGGGTCACTGGAAAACGTTTACTCGAATTCTTCCTCTTTAAACAGTCCGCGTCGTCTTATGAAGATTCCTCATTCGCTTTCGTTTTTAGCTCTTAATTTATTATTTAAACTGAGATGCTGCTATTTTAATCATTTATTTTTGTACATCAACTTTCATAAATAATTTAAAACAATGAACAAACGAGTTTACAGAAAATATGTCATGAAATCTACGTTCAATGTTTTATAATTTACAAGTTGGTGCTCTATTATGAAAATATTTAAGGCGCGTAAAAAAAATTTATGAAAAGGATACTAAAAACCTGCTAGATTCAGTAACTTACAAATACACTATATACTAGGAACCGCCTCTTCGCTGTGCACGGCGAGCTGTGCTGAGCGAAGTATAGATTTTAATGTGACGAACTATTTCAAATAAACAGTTTCAAAATAAAGTTTACATTGACCGCCTTGTCACCAGTGACTGACACCATAATTTTGTGGTGATAATTCAAAAACTACTATTACAATTTCGAAACAATCTTACTTAGGTCATCGTTTCATTGTCCTCTACCTATGTTCCAAATTACAACCTCCTACTCCTTATAGTTTAGAAGGAGAGACATTGCAACGAAACACACTTTTGACCAGTAAGAGCAATAAATAACAGTATTATTATGAAATAAAAAAATTAATATCACAGTAATTTGAACGTGTATGATAGGATTTAAGAGGAATAGTGATTTTTTTAAACATTTTCCCCGGCTCTCTTCGAAATTGTGCACAATTGTTTTGTTTTACAGTACGCGTAATGAGAAATGTGTATAGTGCCGTAAGTGCAATATGTGGCTGGGGTGAAATGAGGGGGAAAGTTCGCGAGAGGGAAATTGAACGGAAGTCTCTTTGTTTAATTCTTCCCTGTAGAGACATTGAGGGCGGTGGAAAAGCCTTCACATTTAAATGAGAAACGATTCAAATGTATTATTTAGTTTCTCTGTGCTAAATAAAACATTAAAGGAGATTAAACACGTATGTACTCCGACCTATTTCATCCACTATTAGCCTGATCTTCATATCATTGTCATCAGCATTCGATAAACACAAATCTCGTGACTTTTTATTTTATTTTTCTTTCTTATTATTCTTATTAAGTAAATGAAAAACACTAGTAATTCTAATTTGTAGATTTAAATCCCGTTCATATTATCTTCATTGAATTAAATTAGAAAAACATTAAACCACTCTAATGCTCCACAAATTCATCGATTGACGTTTTTATTAGCTCATTTATCTTTTAAGTAGTCTCCGATTAAACATTATCGCCTTAATCACCTAAAAGGGTCACTTGATCTTCCCGAGCTCGTTATTCTTCGCTGCCGAAATTAATAGAAATTTCACTTCAACAATTATTTTACATTTGTATCTACTTTAAAACATGCTATAAACAATCCGTTAGTACATTTAGTAGTCAATACAAAAAAAATACTGTAAATTTAATTGCAAATCTAAAGAGAATTTTTTTTATTGCATATAAAAATATTTGAGGTAAACCAAAAAACAAAATTAAAGGTAGCTCATGTACAAAAGCTTTTAGCTTTTTTCTTTTAATTAAATGATGAAGAGATAAAACTTTGTAAGACGTTAAACAATTTAAGGTCTTTTAATAAGGGCTGTTTGAATACCTCAAGAGCTAACCGCGACGAAACAAAATAGCCGTGTAATCTCGTGAAATGAGAAGTTCTCAAACTCATTAGAGGAAGCTCGGTCACCGCCGGGAGGCGCGGCAAACATTCCGGCGCTTTGAGCTGTTCTATTTTGTTTGGCAACATTGCTTCTCTTCTTAACGGACATGTTTTAAAAACAAAGAGACTGAAAAATAACTTAACAGTTGTTCTAATTTTATATTAACAGGTCTCTTACTGTTATTACTGCCTGTTGGACTCATATCCTTGTAGAGAAGAGGCCATTGATCTACCCTGGCCAAGTGCTGTTTGGCGAATGTCCAAAAAATCTAGTTCATGTAGCATATCAGTTTCGTAACTTTTCCCTCGCCAGAAGCCCAAGCCCAAGCTCAGACAACTAATACTATATAAAATTTATGTAAATATGTTACCCATTCAGTGAAAATATAGCCAATTTTTTTATAGTTATAAAAAAAACCGGTATCTTTGCTTGATATCTTCATCAAATATTGTGCATTTTTCAACATTGCATTATCCCAAGCATTCATTTAGTGAAATTCCTAGTAGCCTCTTATTCAGTTATATTGTACTTAATTCCTCTTTATAGACTGTACACCGGAAGAACGCCTTTGATGCCTAAAATATCTTTATAAAACATTATATAAATGAAATATAGTCTTAGTTATATTTGTTTTATTAAATCCAATTCATTTATAATAGTCATGCCGCGTCACAAAAATTATTTACATTTTCAAACGCTAAGTACAGAGTATTTATATGGAATGTTATATTTTGGTTATTGTTAAAATCTGCTTGGCCTAGTATCAACTGGCCCTAAGACTATGTACAAGAGAGTCAAGATTTTAAAAAAGCAAAACACTAGCCGATTCTAACATTCAATAATATATAGTCTTACTTTAATACAATTAAAAAATCGAATCTGAGTTTATACAATGTCTACTCATAAATCACTTAAATCATTGTATTCAATTTGTCTATCTCCCCCTTCCATTGTATATGATATATATTGTACAAGTATGTTAGAGCATATAACTTTTTTAATGTTTTATAGGTGTGTTTAAGACAAAGGTGAAAAGGTTGTTACTAGGTTAGCGCACTTTATCAATGCAAACCACTTCAACACTTAACACCTATTGGTGGGTTAAGCACTAATCTATTTCATTTATAATTACGCCAGTTTTAATAACATACCCACTCAAATAAACACATATAAATGTTTTATCTATCCAAGGGGAGCCAATAGATCGGTTGCACAAGACATCATAGTTTTAAATTCTTGGCCAACATCAATAATATTTTATTGTCCTATACGAAATCTGATATAGATGTATTTCGAAAAAGATTTTTTTTTAATAATACAGTCAAAGAATAAATATTTTTTGCGAAAATTGATTAATTATGCTTTCATTATTTTCTAGTTCATCGTCAGCCAATAAACAGTCACTTCTGAATAGATCTGCTCAAATGATTTCTTCATAAAACAGTTCTCATGTTGAAAAGGGGGAGGTTACTTCAAGTTTTCCACACTATATCTCATTGCAACTTTCATCATCATAATCTACTTCAAATATTAAAAAAAAATCTTCAGTATATACCTTATTCTAAGTTAAACAAGTGATAGTAATTGACTTTAAAATTACATTTTTAATGTCCTATCATTTTTTTTATTAAAAAAAACATGGGCTAATATTAAATATTTCATCATCATTAGAATTCATTGTTTATAGCTAACTTTTAACACTAAGGTTATATCTATATTATTATATAGAAACATATGAATTTGAATACTGGATATAATACAGAATATAATCCGAAAAGAATTGTTGTAAGTGCTAAGTAATTAACCTTTAATGACAACAAAGCCTCAACCTCCAACAATAAGAGTACACTGATGAATGTAAACTTCACCCAATTGTTGCCACTGGAGGTTATAAAAGATTAATTAGTTAGACAATGCAATTAATAAGATGATTAAAAATAAATAAAAAACTCTTCATTTAAATTTAATATCACGAAGTGAATGTAAACATTGCAAAAGTCGTAAATCTTTTGTTTGAATAATAATGATAATGTGTAAAAATTTTAAAATAAATTTGATTATTTATATCTTTGTCAAATACTCAGAAAAATCCTTTATCAGTAACCGTTCAATGAGTCTTAAGAACTAAGAACTACAATAGCTATAATTCATGTCCTCAGATAATGTTGCAATGAGATAGAATCTCGAAGGATTCGGGGGTTGGTAACTAAGACCGGTGTTTGTTGCGGTTAAGGGTCTGCACCAGCCGCCTGCCCCACCACTCTTCAAGGTTGAACGGTCTGAAGTTGGCCAGCTGTCGTGGTGCTAGCACCTCCTGGTAGTATCTAGCGTCATCGCTGCCGCGTTCCAGTTCACGTGTCACCTAAAGAATATACTATTTAAATTTTTTTTCGATTATACATAATGTACAAAAAATATTTATTTTTAAGAAATTAAATCTTAGGATAAAAAGTAATTTACTAATGTTTTTATTTACAATCAGCTAACACTTGACCTCAATTTCATAAGAAATTAAATGACAATGAAACTGAATTGAAGAAGAACTCTTGTAATATGAGTTTATTACATTTAACATTAACAATTCAATTAAATAAACTACATATATATACAATTATTATGGACATGTTGGGAAAGATGGATACCACTGTTACATTATATATGGACACAAATATAAGAGGCATTACATACAGAACAAAGATATAAATTAATTGGTCAAAGACAATAGTAGCAATGTAATAAAATTTTGTTTTGTATTATATTTTTTCCTTATAAACAGACCTTATTCCAAGAATCATATACATAATTAATGAGATCATCATGTTGGTTATTGTTATTGTTAAGTCCAGGAGGAGTCTGCACTGGTGGACTCAGCCTGGCCCCATTGTGTCCATTAGAATTCTGCCTTTTGCCACCACCCATGTGTGGCAATGACCTCGTCCCACTACTGATATAACTTGACCTGGAATTGATCACCAGAGGCATATTTTAGTTATTCATTATTATAATAAACTATTGTGTGTGAAAGATACATGAAGAAAATTAATGAAAAAAGGATTTATATGTATTTCAAAATAAACATCAATGTTGGAATGAAATATCATCTAAACAAAATTAATAATTAATTGGCTAATCTTATTGTTAGAACATTTGGTTTTCTCTTTATTAACACTCTCCTTTACAACAATTACAATTCTAACAAACAGCATGTAATGAAAAGAAAACCTTATAATAACGGTATTAAACATCTACTTCTTTTTCTTTCTACAGAAATTATTAAAAGTACCAAAAAAAAGTTTAACATAACATGTTTGTCAATAAAGTATTATGAATTCTAATTTCACATAGACAAAATAAGTTACAACTAAAATGAATGTGATAAAACAGGTATTACTAAAAGTAGTAAGCACTCAATTTAACCATTAATTAATGAGAATAGTTTTGAAAAAGTTAATAAGCCAATTCTATAAAAAAAATAGAGTCATTTGTTACTGTAAACAAGCAGAAGAATATGATGTAAGCAACCATTTACTGTGAAATTGTAATAACTAAATGATAAAACTTTTGTTTGCGTAAGCGGAACTAAAATTTATCATCGCTAACATAATACTAGCTGACTAGACATTATAATTAAAACATACGATAACATCTATAAACGACCAAAAGCATTTACCACCCAGTTGCCGAGGTTTTGTTGAAGTTATGAATTTGTCCGTACAATCTGATAAATTAAAGCAATAGTATTGTTTATTCTAAGAGTTAACATTAGATGTGAAAGTGGCATTAAAGCGATAGAACAAAAAACCCCTCACCTCATATTTCTATCCATTTCAAAATTATCGTTCTCTTTTCTTATTTTATAATTGAAACTAGTATTAATCTTAAGTAAAAAATGTAGACTTATTTTTAAAACCTATTACTTAAAAATATTTTATTAAGAAAGATAAATAAACTAGACGCTACTCTGAAGACACGACACATGACATATATGTATACATGTCAACAATCCTACAGCTGCATTTCCGCGGGTTTTTTCTATTGGAGAATCAAGAACATTTCTAAATACAGACCAATGAAAAGCAAGTGTTTTGATAACGTTAACTCTTTTGTCTATAAGAACCAATAATGAAGTGTAATCCAACAAAAATTGTTATCTATGCGCAAACGTTTAAAAATCGCAGAAAGCGTTTTACATAAAATACTTTTTTAAATTAGATTTTGCTATAAATGGAACACTGATACTATATTTAATTAAAGAACAGATATAAAGGGTACAAAAGTCCAAGCAAAAATAGTTATTTATTTTTAAATATGTCATCTTTTGAAATGTACCTAGTTATGTCCTTGATATAAAAACGTTTAAAGCGTGATTAATAGAAATATTTAAAAAAATATTTCATGCTATAAAATAAGTGTTATGTTTAAAAATAAATAAGTAGGTATATCATACATATTTAACACAGAAGCTCTATGGTCAGATAGCGTTGTTTGTGTTATGAAGTTAATTTAATTCTGTTCATAAAATATTTTAATTTTAACAAGTTTTCAATGAAATAATAAAGGTATAATTAAACGTAATCATGTCTGATAAATTAGGATTTGAAGAACTTCGTTTAAAATATAAGGTGATTTTCTAACCTATACATTTCTTTATATTTACCTATTAAAGTAATTTAAACACAAAATATGTTTTTTCAGAATATATTGTCTAAAGCGTTTTCTACAAACAATATAGAACTCCTGGATTCTTTCTCAAAAAATACAAATGAAGTTGATAGAAAAGCTGCAATGGATCAGGCTTTTCGAGATAAACTTTTAGATTTATTAATTGAAAATCCAGATACTTTAGAAAATTATGTTTCTTTTTGTATTGACTCCTGTCGGAGACATATGATAACGCCCACAATGCCTGTTGTACTCCTTGGAGATATTTTCGATGCGCTTACCTTGAATAAATGTGAGAAAATGTTTTCTTATGTGGAAAATGGGGTACATATATGGAAAGAAGAATTGTTTTTTGTTGCATGCAAGAACAACCTGCTAAGAATGTGCAACGATTTATTGCGGCGATTATCGCGATCACAGAATACAGTTTTTTGTGGGCGCATTTTACTATTTTTAGCTAAGTTCTTTCCTTTCTCTGAAAGATCTGGATTAAATATTGTTTCTGAATTTAATTTAGAGAATGTCACTGAATTCGGGGGTGATAATTCTAGCACTTTAAAAGACTCTTTGGATGAAGAAATGGTTGTAGATGATGAAAAAAGCAAACTGTCTATAGATTATAATTTATACTGCCGCTTTTGGAGTCTTCAAGATTTTTTTAGGAATCCTAACACTTGTTATAATAAAGTACAGTGGAAGACATTTGTTGCGGTGAGTTATGTATATTTAATAGTATCCAATTTGACAACAGGTTTGATTTTTTTACAAAAAAAATTAATCATTATCATCATATGTACTACAGATATGATCATCCAACCCAAACTAATTGAATATTTAAGTTCCTAGAAGAAAATAGAGTATTTACTCATCCGTATATTTCTATAATTAAAATAAAACCTATCTAAAAGAAGTATTGGTTATTTTTATTATATTAAAATGTAATATCTTATGTATTTAACTTGCTTTCAAAATTTTTTTATTACATAAATGCAGTATAAGTTAATTTAAATTTGTTTCTCTCATGTACCTAAACTTATTATAATGTTTTAGGTTTATGCGTAATAGAAAAGGACATTACACTTTTAATTGATGTTATATTTTATATACATTTTTCAGCATTCTGGTAGTGTACTTTCCGCATTTTCATCATACAAGTTAGAAACAGTTGAACTTCAGAAGTCGAACTTAAATCGAATCAAAGCTGTCAATGCAGATGTCGAGATGAAAGAATCAAACAAAGAGCAACACTATTTTGCAAAGTTCCTTACAAATCAAAAACTACTAGAATTGCAACTATCAGATTCCAATTTCCGAAGATGTGTACTTATACAATTTCTAATATTATTTCAATATTTAACTTCAGCTGTGAAGTTTAAAATGTAAGTACATTTCAAATTTATGACTGAGTATTAAACCTCATTTTCTTACTCTTAGAGTCCTAAAGTTTTTCCTTATTTTCAAAATGTAGCTTGTTTTTTATTGTTCTTATTATTTTTATTATTCATCAATATTTTTGTTTACAATACAATTATCACAAGTATGAAGTAACATGAAGTTTAATAACAAAAAGCCAAAAATAGTCAAAAATATTAAACCTTAACGACTGACTTACTCTCATTTTTTTAGTACTTCCACAACAATGTTGTTAAGGCAGTAGTCTGACAAAAGCATATTATCATTATATAGTTTTTGAAGCCATTTTAATAACAGTTACTGCAAGATGTTTTTAATTTAATTTATTATATGTATGTACTAGACTAACAATTATAAAAATGTGCATATTGGTGATGTTAGATATTTGTTAGCTAATTCTCTCTAGATAGGTTATAATATAAATTACTAGCGTTCATATTGTGATGCTGCTGTATGTATCATCCTAACTAACTCCACTTTTTATGGATGAACGGTTTTTCGATCAATTGAACTTGCTGCGTTTGTAGTTAATTCTAGTATATTTTAATTAATAAAATCAATATATAC
>DWHU01000814.1:0-15648 GCA_018247975.1 Parides photinus | reverse complement strand
AATTGTGATGGAATCGTAATATGAGCCGCCTTTGCTATATCTATAACGACGTACTTAAATCTAACTGGATGCGATAACTTCCCAATATAATGTTGTTGCAAGGTTAACCAGATCCAGTTTGAACAATATATACATATGTTTAAGTACAAAGTGTCTACTATATTATACCTTTAATTCATAAATAAATAGGCTGAAAAGGATGGAGTTTAACAAAGTAAGACGGTTAACTACTGCTGTGGTTCGTCTAACTAATAAAGAGAGGAAGACCCATGTTTACCAAGAGTTCTTGGTTCAACCCTTTGGGCGAAGAGTGATTTTATTACGTCAACGCTTTAAAAAAAATTACGCGTACTTAAATTTTATCAGGAATATTATATAATATATACTATAATAGTGTAAGGTTACGTTTTATGATTCCTTTTTAAATAAAAGATATAACAGCTCCTCTATCTAGGTAATAAACTTAAACGACAACAGTCAGATGCAGGATTTTTACCGAAAAGATAACAGGATTATCTTTATTATTTTTGAACTAAAATATGTTATGTTCTTGTGTTCGATACCGATCAACGAAGTTAAATTACGTGGTGAAAAGATGTCTAAAAGCACTTAGGTTCTAGGCAAGTACATAAAGAAAATATGTTAGAAACTTTTAAGTGAATTTAGCAAAGTAAAGGGTGCAAATTAGAGACAAAACTTATCAAGTTGAAGCATGTGGAAGCTTATTCATACCAGTATAGGCAATAACGGTATCAACCGCTTTGGCGCATTTGTATCATATAATTTGTATGAACATTAATATAATTATTATAAATCTTGAACAAAAGATCGGTATGTGATAACAGAGTATCATAATAATAAGCAAGTGGTGAATGGTCCCAACGTTATCTGTAACAATAAGTGGAGATTCGCAACCATAATAGAACTGACACTTGGTACAATAAAGTAAAGAAGAAAACATGTACAATATTTAATTCAATATAAGAATTGACAGATGTTTATGCCTATTATATATAATATATTAATGACATCAAAATCTTACAACCAACTAATATAAAATTAAATATGATATTTTAACAACATTCAAGCGAATTAAATAAAAGTAGATAAAGTTTTTGCAAGAAAAGAACCTTAAAAGGTGTAAACTTACAATTCTTGTTATGAGCCTATTGTGGGCATCTGTATTTAATTTACAATCATGTTAAAGGAAAAATCCTGAAAAGTCTATATATGTTCGTTTAGCGCTTTTCGTTTGTACAGGTTGAATTATTATTTGTAAAATAAAGTAAATTATATAATGAAAATGCCATTAAATTTTATTCTAACATTTATTTCAAGAAAAAGTATTCGCAATTTCTATTACATTTAAATATATGTTTACCCATTCCTCACGACAAAGATATATTTTTTTAATACTAGGACTTAGAAGTTGTCTTGCTCCATTTTTACCCGATTAGGTCGAACATTTGTTTTGTTAACTTTTTATTTTGTTAGTGATACATTGTAATCTGACCTCGAGATACTACATTGTGTTCTATGAATGCATGATAAATTGTGTAACTTACAATTCACTACTGGATTATATCAATATTAATAGTAATAAGAATAGATTAAATCATATAAAATCTTTATTGTGTTTGACATGGTTTGTATAATATACTCTGAATGACTTTGGCATTGACCTCTAACTCCCGACTGGACAAACATCTTTATTGACAACCATTTTTATATATATTAAGTGAAGTTGCCCATTAAGCTTATTCTACTGATTTCCAGAGACGTTAAGAGGATTATTGTTGAGGCTGTTTGCGTTTGAAAAAAAGCTTTAGTTCTTTTATTAAAAACGCAATAGATTCGCGTTACAAAGTTAAAATATTATTTAAACATATAATTATCTATCACAGTTCCACAATTTGCTATTTTGGATACCTGGATGATATTATTTACTGAAATGATTATTGACACCTTACTCCACATTTTACTTCAAATAGAATAAGGCTAACATTATGCCTATGTAGATTACATCTTGCGTCATAATATTATTTATTACAATAAAAATATTATATAATTCATTACCTATTGGTACCGTACGACTCTCTATAAGTCGCGTAAATTCGTTTAATGAACGGCGTCCACTTACGTACGTAAGACGTCAGATATTTGACCCTCATCACGCATTTATGTAAATTTCATCATTCATATGTATAGAATTTATCGGGTATTCCTTCGGGTAGTCCTTAGGGGGCAGTTTGAAACTATCCCTCAAGTAAGAGAAACGATGAAAGTTGTAAAAGTATTCGGTTCCATCCGGCGAGTACTGTGGGTACAGCGTGTATGCAGGAAATTCTAACTCCGAGAGGGAGTCCGCGAGGGCGTGCCTCGCGAACTCTTCCTTGTATCGTCATGATTGTTCACGGTACGCCTGACGCTTACTGCATTTCTCTTTCAATATGTAGCACAAGGCGATTGCTATCAAAACTGCTATAGCGATCGCCATGCTTATGCTAATCCAAATGATTTCTTCGTTGATTCCGCTTGTAGACTTCCCTGCATCAAAACCGAATGAAATTATAAAAATGTTTAGTAACATATTATTATTAAAGAATATTGTTCGCATAAAACAGTACTAGTCAGACGTAATAAATATAAAAAGCAAGAACAGCGCCATGGCCGTTTGTGACAAAGTGATAGTACGCAGGCTCTTTAAGTATTCTAGGATGGTTAAAATTCTGCTATGCAAAACGTGCTGTCTGTGTTTTTACACCTGTTATCAACTTTATAAAAAACTTCAGAACTATTTTAAAAATCTAATACAATGGTGCATTTTTTGCAATTTCCAATTCCGACGATTTTGCGGCGCCTCTAAGACGTTCATACAGTACACGGTTGCTTCGTTTTTATGAGAAGTCGCACGACTGCCATATGGACTCATTAAATAAAATATTAAGAGCATGCTCTATTATTAATCCACTGGCAGACAGTAAATAAAAGTGGTAGGATTTATTATGTTAATGTTTTTTTTATTACGAGTAAAAAAGTTTAAATAATATTACCTATGTGTTTTCTTTTAATCGAATACAACTAAAAGTGTGATTAGTATTTTTAGTTTTTATTAATTGAATTTAAGCCAAATGGAAAATGTAAGCGTACCTCCCATTTTGTTGGAATATCCACCCATCTTGCCCGCAACCCTCGCCGACGCCCCGCCGGCCACAGCGAGCACCACGACACCCGTCCGCAGACATATTCGACCTGATAAACAATCAATAATTCTCAAACGGATTGAATTTACACTCACATCGTATGATTGGACATTAATATATACTTTTCATTAAGAATTCAATTGGTCGAATTTATTACACTGTAAACATCTTTACATTGATCGGTAAAAGTGATTATGAAAACATTTTCGTAAAAAAAAAAACATTTTACTTAAACGTTTCTAATATATTTATACACATGTAATTAATATTGTATAATAATATATAAATGATTGACATACAAGAACGTTAAGAGATTTTTAAGCTATAGGTGTACAGTGGTGGTTATGTTTATAAGGGACGTCGATTAAATTTTATTTATTCTTATAGTTTTAGGCTACCAGTCCAAGTGTGCCACTAATATTAATAAAACGACCACGATCATTCTGCCAAGAGTGTGACGACAAAAAAGTAGAAGGAGCGTCCAAAACGTAATCGGATTCATATGTCGTTAATATTAATGTTAGTTGTGTTTGTGTAGTGCTTTTTAAGCTCTACTTAATAAAGCTTATTATCTGAAAACTGATAGTCGTTTGAAACATATATAAAGTAAGTAATGTGAAACGCAGACAAGTGTTATGACAATACTTATTATGAATTCATGTGACGATACACGGTATGAGATAACAAGAGCTAATACTTTCTTCATGCTACTAACACTAAAATAATATTTCAACCTAAATTATTGAGGTAACATATTTCAAAGTAAATGAAACATAGCTTTGTAACATAACACGAATTTATTAGCGAAACAGTGTTTCCACGTCTGTTTAAAGCTAGAACACATTATATTTTATATGTTTCGGGTTGTCTAAAATATTATCGATATTAGAACATAATTATTTGATTTATTAACGATTAAATGTCTCTTTAGAGTATTACAATCCGTATTTGTGCGGATCTTAAGAAAATAGGTAGTCGAGTTTTAGGAAGTTTTTAAGTGTTCATTTATGAGAATTGATTATCTCCTTAACAATATTAAGCAGCACTTTTATATATTAAAGGCAATGCGTCTTGTTACATATGTTAATTAATTTTAGTTTCAGTCTTCGTATCATAGTAAACACAGTACACAAATATTTGAGCAAAGCCGATCTATCGGTCAATAACTGGCTAAAAATGCAGAATGGCTATACAACAAACGAAATATTTAATTAATAGAAACAGGCCTTTGTTGTTAACAGAAAAATATTCACAAAACTTTCTCTATAGTTTATCTACGAATATTGTATAAATTCTTTTACAACTAAGCGAAGTAAACACCAATAATTATTACCATCTTGTACAAAGATAATTAACCGTAGCTAATAAATTATGTTGTACGTGATAAAGTTATTAAGTAACATATGTATTTAGGAGTTTAACCTGAAACAATATTAACATTCTTACTAGACCGATAAGTGGTACATAATAATCGAATAAGTAATATAATTATTTTTAAGAGTAAGGTTTTCATGTCTAACTTATTTATTTTTATATCTACAACGATTGTTGATATGATTTGGATGGTTGTTAAAGTAAAGTAAGAGAAGACGAGCTCAGTGTGCTGCTGTGTATACCACCCTAACTAGTACCATGTTGTGATGAGCAAGCGTATCACTTTTCATCAGGTGAACGCCTTGTTTGTCTCGTTCGTCACTTAGTAGAATTAAAAAAAGACGAAGAGCTTTTGTTGGTATAGACAATCCATCTATTCTTTTATTATTTTCTTTGTCTTTTAAATAACTACTGGGCGACGCCAATATTTTAAATGCACCAATAATTTACGGAGATTGAATAACATTTAGAGAAAATGTTATAAAATAACTCATAATTAGTAGGCATATCAATTATAACGGTACAAACTCTTATGGACAATATACGTTCAAGTTAGCTACATTAGACACGTTCATTACCCTATCTGAAATGGGTTAGCAAAATTTACATATCTTAATAGGCATCATAATCTGATGATACAATTGATTTTAGACATATTCAATCATCTAAGAAGATAAATAAAATTTAGTCCATAACATTGTTCAAAGTTTATTAAATTTGTGTGTAATAATAGTTACAATACAAATATCCAATTTTTTCTAGTTTCCTATTTCAAATTAAAATTTATTATGTTAATACATTTTTTTTAAGTTAGTTTGATTGATATAACCTTTAAAGTAAATATTATGTTACAGTTAACATTATGCCTACATTCTTTACTAATGATAGGTGTCTGTTGCCGGAGACAGTCTAGGTAAGTACCACTGTAGCTCCACTTTTTGCTTCCAAAGAGTACTTTGAAAACATTATTGTGCTATAAAACACTGGGGTATTGAGACTTAAGATCTTGAATCTTAAAGCGAGCGATGACGACAATGTGGTGCAGTATATATCATCCTAACTAGTTCCACATAGTTATAGACAGGCCTATCATTCACCATCAGGTGAAAGTCCCGTTCGCTTCGTCGCTTCATTTTATGAAAAAAATTAATAACCTTTAAAAATTTTTTTTCTAACTACAGTTTAGTATTTTTCTTTACATAATATTGGTATTGTGTGCTGGGCTGAAACCACCAACATTAAAGCCAACGGATGCCAAAAATTTCTGAGGTCGGTCTCTTTACGTGCTTGGTGTGCTCAATAAATCAGCACAATCTCGTTTTAATAAGTGTAGCGTTTAAAAATTATCCATTTAAGTTAGCAATTTCGTACGTGAGAGAGCACAGACGTGTTTGATAAACATTATCAAGCTTTATCTATCTTACTCCTAAAACGTTTTCCTGCATCCTGTGTAGTTAACTAGAGGATTTATCTCGTCGACTTGCGTCCTGCATATTTTATGTTATCTTCGTTCCCTGACCTTTACCGCAGTTTCACCGGTCACTGTCTTATCGTTCCTCAAATTCAGTGCAAATCCAGCAATCTATTTTTAAACCTGGGATTTATCTCGTCGGAAATTGTGCAAAAGTTTTAGACAAGATTTATATAACTTGTTTCCTTAATGGTAGATTAAAATTACTTATACAGAATAACAAATATATATAAGGGCTAAAGAGCAATCGTAATTAGTAATTTAAAGAGACCGGCTATTAAATTACAGACGGAGATAGAAAGAAAAATAATGAAGACGAATAGTCTCATTCATACTCTACATAGTCTCATTATTGGTAATCGGAGAATCTCAGCAGCGAATAATTGAGATTTTACTGTGATCTGATAAAGGCGTGGCTAGATTCCATTCGAGGCTACCAACATCTATCTACCTACTTACTACCGATTCATTGACCGCTGCTCGTCACTGAATCATGGCATTATAAATTTATATAAAAACACGTATGATGTGGAAGGCTATAACCAGTATAAGAAATAAAGCATTTAGGAAATAATGCATTCGATGCAACTTATTGATTTTTATTTAATTATTAATGCGAAATGTATTAGAAGTTTTACAAAATTTTTGATTTATATACATAAAACAGACCTCTGAGTTAATAAAAAATCGTTTTGAATAATATTACGATTTCTTTACGTATAAATATATGATTTGTATTGGTGCACGAAAAAACGTATATATTGAATATTTATTTAAGCTATTAAATTAGTAAACGGAAAAATCTGATGTAAAGTTCTCATTTATAAATTTTATTGAATTGTCACATTTTTCTGTATGTACCTGTGGGATTTTAGTAAAAATTGTATTTTAATAATGCTCGCGGGAACGCGCCAAAAGGTAAACTATATAAACATTAATTAATACAGTTTCCTCGAAAAAAGTATCCACGCTCATTAATGAAAGGCAATTAATTAATAAGTTTTTTATTCTATCCAGACACAAAATACCGCGATGTGATTTTTGTGGCGGAGTACTTTAAAAATTTTGTGTAAAATTTTCATAATTTAATAAACATCTGTGGCCACAGCTTAGGAGAGTATTTTAATTAAAACTAAACAGGATTTAATACATATGAATATTAAAAAGAATTTTGGTACTTTCATATAATAATAGTACAGTAAACATAAAAAAGCAATGTAAAAAATTGCATGTTACATAAATTTAGCATTGGATTTCATTTTCATTGGATCTTATTATATCAACACATATCTCAATGATCGATTGCTGTTATAATAATAAAAGAATTATGTTATAGAAAATTACAACAAACAGGTTTTGCATAAAGTAAATTATAATTTAAAAAGATCGTCTGAATATGGATCTGAAACAAAACCTAATATTGCACGAAATGTTCTAAGAAAGCGCAAATAATAATAAGCCCGAGACACAAGCCAACGCTATCTTCTTTAGATTTAAACGTTTTCAATGTGTGGAAATATTGTAAATGTTACACTCATGTACAGAATATCGCTTAGCAGTTGTGATCATGATAGGCAGTTTACAGTTCACAGTGTTCCGCCACGTCGATCATTTAATACTACAAGTTTATTGTAACCGAAACATGTGTAATATTCATCAAAAAATTCAACAATTTATGGATTAAATTTGGGTGAACAATTTTTTTCTTTAACACAAATAAAGTACGTTATTTTTTGGTTATCTAAGATCATTATTACGTATAGTACAGAATCTTTAAAAAATATTAATAGAAAATGTGTACTAGAAATATAATAAACATCGGGTTATGGATAATAATTTACCTGTGACTTTAAAAGTGGCCATTGCAAAATAAAAATTGTGATAGTATTTGTTTCCCTTTAGTGCGAAATACGCGAGTCCCTCGTTCAGCACAATGGACACTTCACATTTTCGATGAAGAGGCTTTGAAAGTAACAACCCGGTTCAATATTATTGTCCGTTTGTTCCGGAGAAGTTGATGCGGAACGAGTTGCTGGACAAAAAAAGCTGTTAAAGCCAGTCATCCGTCCGGGATGCTGGCCGGGTGAGCACTGACTGCTCGCCTTCCCCGGGTGTGCCCCACCGCGCCCTCTTATCCCCAACTCCATGCTTGCTGGATTTGTCGAGATATTTTCAGGCTTTCACCCTTGTATTTTTATGTCAGTGCACGGTTAACCCCTTCGCATTACGCCGAGATCATAACAAAATATTTATCTCGTTAAAAATTGTTTTGTGCCGATGAAATATTACTTTCCTGTAACAATTCGTAATAACTACAAAAATCCATTCCAACTTCTTCAATAGGAAAGAGAAAGTTGTAGCTGTTCTCGTAACATATCATATAGCAGTTAAACAAAATTCCACATCAATAGAACAGTTAGGAGCCAGAGGATGCAAATAGCGCCGGGTCTAGTTTTGTGGAATACATTACAATAGATCATGTCTATGTAATGATGATGATATGATATCATGTATTCATGTAAAGCTTTTTTAATTAATTAAATATCATTGATATCTGAAACTTCGTTAACAAATGCCTCTTTACGTTTTAAAACATTTCATACAGAAGCAAATAAATATACTAATAATTATCTCTTCTTGAAGATGTATGAAAATAATATATTCTTCCTTCAACTTTGTTCTTCGTTTAACATTTTGTACTTTAATTATATTCAAATAATTACAAAAAAATTCACATTGCTTTTTTCATTTCTCTTCTTATAAATGATAAAATAGTATATAATTTAACACATAATTTGTAAAGTGCATAAATATTATTACAAGTTATTGTTAAAATGTAATTTATATTAATAAATAACGTTATTCAATAAGAATTAATAATTATTGTTATTTCTATTTACCCCTGTTAAGATTGACGTAACCATTTCTATATAATTCATGTAAATAACGTATAAAGACAAAATGGAGTCTTAAACAGAATCCTCACACGTTTTATTCTCTATAATTTTTTATTATTCTATATTTCTTGACAAGTTCCGCTCTTCGGTATTAAATTTATTGAGTTTATTGTATTGTTTATAACGGATATTGGTTTTCATGAAAAGCATTATCTATAAAATTTACCGTGATTTGCATGAAATCCCCTTAATAATACATTTATGTAGGCATAAACATATATATATTATACAGACGTACACATATACATAGTGTATGTAATATTTATTTATATATTATATTATATACATCTTTGAGCAATTCACACGACCAGCACTGTCTTGTCCCAAAGTAAGCAGAGTATACTCGCTAATGTTATGGGTACTAGCAACATTACTACTTAAATGCATTTTTTTTGTAAATATCTACATATACATAGAAAACACTCAGACACTTAACTAATATTGACCTGGTCGGGAATCGAATATAGGACCTCTGACTGAGGAAATCGATCAAGTAAATACATATGTGTATACACTGACTGAGTCATAAACTGCATCAAAGTTGAGAATTACTTTGGAATTAACATTTTTGATAAGTATGCAAGATTTTTAGATAAAACTAATTTTAATTAATTTTATTTAATTTATAAAAAGAACTCAAAATAGTGTAAAAAGATTGAACTTGGTTAAAATGTTTATTTCGAAGGCGTATTGAACAACATGAGTCCATACATTCAGTTTATGAGTCCGTTAGTGTATATTGTAAAAGAGTTATATTGTACACAGAGCGTGGCCCTGGCATACAAAAAGCAGGCAAAAGTATGAGACACTTGAACCTATACAAACATATAAATGTACACAAAGTTAGATAAACTTTATTTACATATTTTTGAACCATGATCCAACGTAACAAATACCCAACTTTTGTGTTCCTGCGGCTATGACAGAAGGCGTATTAACACAAGAATGAAGACGAGATTTTTCATACTCGCTGATAGTACCTTTACACATATCTTATCAAAATAATTAGTCACCGATGAAAAGAAAAAAAATTATCATTTCAACTGCTTTTAATTTTTGATCAGTAGATTTAATGATTTACCAACGCTTTTATTAGTACTAATACTTGTACAAAATAGATTCATAATATAAAATTATAACATAACGAGATAAATATAGGTAAATGCAGTTTGCAATACATTAAAATACAAAGAATTATAAAAAGACAATATAAAAGAAGTTAAGAGAAATTTTGATAAATTGTTATTTAAAAATATATAAATAATTACTCGTGGGAGCTTGATGGATGAATGAACAAATTGGTTCGGTGAAAAATATAATAATATACAATAGTATAGTGATTGATCTTTAACAATATAGTTAAATTAAAAATTTGCAGCGTCAAAATATTATATACATTTAACATTTTTGTTAATAATAACGTAAAATAATATTAGCTTTTAGTTCGAGTATACCGGAAAATAAGCTTTCGTTCCGAGTGATCGATAAAGTCAACTTAGTAAGAAATTGAAAATAGCTCGTATGCTGTTATCTTAGGAAACGTTGGGAATTCTGTAATGCTCACATGTATATTATTATATATACTTTATTTTAGTTGCATTTTATACGGTTTTTCACTTTTGGTAGTGTAAAAAGCTTGAAAAGATTAGAGAGGTATTGGCATTTAGTAACACTATCTTGAGAATATATATACGTTCCTTTTGAAAAATGTTTCAATCCGTTGATCGCACAATGTGACTATTTCTACTGAATAGAAGGGAAAATTGATTCGCTTAAAGGTTGGCGATTAGCCAAATAAAAACCTATAGTATATTATTACGCTTATTTATATTACAAAAACAAAATCGCGAAACATATACGTTACATAGAGAATATAACGTTATCTCTAAATGAGAATGTTAGTTGAGATAAACAGCATTTTTATACAGAATATTTTCATAAAGAATAATCTCGAACTGTTTTGTCAGAAAACATTAAAAATATTGGACCTGCATTTGTTGATGTTTGGTTTAGATAAATATTCTCTGTACTATAGCCGAAGGACACATGTGAACTATACTGCATCCGTGATCATTTGCTTTACTGCGCGTGTAATCACATCATCAATTTAGCTCCGTTCTTTTTTTAATGCTCCACTTTCAGGAGCTGCCCATGAAGATGTAAAAATAGTTTCAGGACAATAAGCATTTACAGATACTAAAAATTTCACCAATAGTTTGTTGTAATAAGAAATTCTTTTAAAATATTTCTACAATTTAAAAGGCTAAGAGTTAAGTAAAACATTTCGTACTTTAAAAAGTCTTGCATTAATATATATTATAGAAAAAATATGATGTTCTTAATACAATATTATAAATCAAATAAAACAGCGACATATTAATACGTATATTGGATTGATACGAAATAAAATGATTTTAAATAATTAAATAATGTTCTTATAAATTTCTCATCAACATGTATACGAAAGTTACATTTAACCCCTGAGGACGAAAGACCCGTGCCCCAACAGTGAGAACAATACGAAGGCTCTTTCTTTTCATGTCTGTTTCAATTCATCTAAACCCTTATACATATTTGAGACTATGTCGGTGTCATTACTCTTTCGTTAACATATAATACGGTCGATTAGTCTTTAAGTATTTAGAGTAAAGCGATCGGATACAATTTCAAATTCTGTGTGTAGTGGAAACTCCTTTGTAACACGTCATGATATTGCGACCAGTGTGACCTACATAAATAGCGATGCATCCTTTGTGATATTATTCACATCGGTTTATAACAATAGTTTCACATACTGTACATCTCATCATTTGGCTTTCCTATCATTTAATAAAACATTTTTGTCACTCTTACTTGTACATGAGCATTACATGTACATGAGGTGTACATGTAATGCTCATGTACATACTATTAATTTTTTTCCACTAAGATATTGCGTAAATAAAGAACCTCGTAATAGTTTTTTTTCAGAAAACTTTTCTTCATTTTCTATTTGCTTCATTTTATCTTTTTCTCTGTTCTCTCTTCGTATATGACATGATTTCACCATTTACCATATTCCCTTCAAGAATTACTTAAATATGACTTCCATTATTTTGAAATATTTACAAGGTGAAACCATCGCTAAATAATATTTATACTCGTATAAAAATAATTGAATATACATAAACAAAATCTCCGTATAATAATAAAAAATGTTAAGGCTAAAAATCCTGAAATTTCCAAACACGTACAAAAGTAATTTCGAAATAATTTTGTACGGAGTACATTAAAAGTGGAATTCAGCATACAGAGCAATACTGGATGAAGCTTCACATTGAAATTTCTACACCGGAATGTTGGTTTGTTTTATTTTCGGGCGTTTATTATGAAAGAAGGTATTGTCCATGAAAATTTATAAAAGAAACTGTTTTTAAATATACATTCACGTGCATATAGTTTTTCTCTTACTTCAATAGGAGCTATGCGCGTCTGGCTCAAGGCCTCAAAACAGAACCATTAAACATCAAGATAGAGGCATCGACTTGTCGTCGTTGGCCTTAGAGGAGGAAGAGAAAGCCATGTGCCTAATCATAGTCTCGATATCCAGTGCGCACTGTCATTATTTCCTACTGAACTCGCTCACCTAAAGCTGTTGTAAAAGGAGATCTGGAGACTGGGTCCCGATGACATTTCGAACTGAGCGCTCAAGACCCTCCCCGGTCACATAATTTATCGGAGAATTCGTTATTTCCCAACGAACACATCGGATTTAGAAATAATCATTCCTATGTCCATCAAGTTGACTAATGTGTAGAAAACGAGTTTAACCTTAAAAGACCACACGATACCATCGTCTTCTTTTTCGATGTAGCCTAAGGATTCGACAAAGTCTGTCCATATTGTCTCCAACATTAGAAACTTCTTATTGAACCGCTCATTTATGTTACGAGTCGGAGGCGCTCACTCTTCTCCCGGCCCCATCAGAGCTGAGGCACCCAAGGCTCCTGCCTCCCCTTCCTCCTTTTCTCATTATACACCAGCGATATTCCAATTGTGTCTATCTAGCCATTCGCAGTTCGCAAATGATTCTGCTCTCTTTATCTCGAGCCCTTCCTTGCCTGGTTAACAAAACCTTTCCAGAACGTAACCCGGCGTCCCGGTGACAGTTTCGTGAAATGGATAATAGACGTTTTTAATGAAGCTCTGTCATCCAGGGCTTACAAAGTGTAGTCGTTCATAATATCTCGTGGAAGAACTCGTTTAGTAGTCACGGTTATTCGAACTATCGGTGTTAACTTCATCACAATCTATGAACCGAAAATGTTAGTGTAAATTAGGCTAAACAAAACCCTTACAAATATGCTTCATTGTTATTGTTATAACAAGATTATGTTTATACTTAGTATGCCTTTGTTTCTCAAACACGTTCCTTCAATTACGACCATATAATCTTTACATACAATACAATGCCTACATATAACCTTTGTGATAACTACTTAGGTATTAAAGTCAGTGTTAACTACTAAGCAATTATGACAAAGGTTTTATGAATTAACAGTAAATAGATTCCTTACTTTTTGCGCCGTATTCTATGTAGAAAATAAAACTGTCAATTAACGTTTAGCAATTAATTGAAAAAAAAATGCATAAGTTTAAAAGCCGAGCTAAATGTACAAATCAAATAGAAAACAATGCAAATAAATTTTGATTAAACATAGCAAATGAGGCATTGAAGTCATCCTTTCGTGTTTAATAAATGTTCAAATATTGGAATGCGGTCACTATACGGTCCGCAATAACATTGGATAGCAATGAACGATTTCAGCACGAATTCATAGTTCTATACGATAAACGATGTTAATATTAAGTTTATGTCAATTAATTACTCCTATCGTCAGCTGACAGACGCCCACTGCTGGACATCGGCGTCCCCAGGGATCTCTGTTCACAACGGTCTTGCACCGCCCGCTTCCAACCGCTTTTCGCTACTTTAATTACTTGTCTAATACTTGAATACTATACTACTTATTATAGAAAAGAAACTCTGAATTCCATATTTTAAGTTTCCAAATTGGAAATTTACTCTTAAGAATTTGACAAAACACTTTTTTGATGTTAAAAACAATAAATTACGAAAATATAATAAACATGGTATCCACGCGCTGACCCTTGACCTCATTCCTTAACAGAATGATAACTGAGAGGTTTGGAGCTCGTCAGAAATTTGATTAATCGAATTCGCTATCGTGCGTCACTTCGTCAAGGATAAAATATGTAAGGGTTAAACATTTGTAGATATAAAAGTCATATGATAATGTTGTAGTTCGGTACATGACGTTTTAAAAGTAGGCGCTGCCCGTTTTGCAATGTGAAAAGACATGAAAAACAACAAAGCGAAAGTGAACAATGGCCCTTTAACAGCACAAAAAAGTAGCGCGTTTCTTTCGCTAAAAACGTCTATGAAAAACCTTTTCGGATCAAGGTCTATACGTGGCTGACATCTTACCTTTTTCCTATTTACAAGATTTTGTTTTATAACTAAAGAAAAGTGACTTTTGGGTGCAACGCCACGTTTGTACTTGTCTGTGTTCATTTTTTTTCATAAGCTTTAACAACGCGCATCTTTTATTAGTAATATGTATTTACTAATACAATACAGATGACGTTTCCATCGTGCTTAAAATTAAACGAAAATTAATCAAATAACATAAATTTTACAGCTTCTATGTATTTTGTACATATTGTGTCAGTCATAGTTTAACATGTGTAATATTACTTAAATTCGTATTAATATATTAATTTACTTTCTACAGTAACATTAACCTTTAGTATTTACTTCGTCAAAAGGTATATCATTAATCTTGCCAGTTGCTTAACAATTTCTCGGAGACTTAAGTTTTGCTTTATAGTCAAACTGGGACAGGTATTAAAATTTAAGTTAACCTTTCATTTGTATTATACGTTAAATTCAAAATATTTTTTAGTTATCATACACTGGAAATTATTAACTGCGAATAATAGAATACTATCTAATATCAGTGAAGACGAATTTACCGAATAAATAATAAGTTAGACAATTCTCAGCGGGGAAATAATGTCATACATCAATATGAAGACTCCCTTGGCGTCCTAAATCCAGTAATTTGTAACATGATATTATCTATAATAACAAAATTGTTATCAGTTCGTTCCCCGCGCCCCCGTAATTTTGTTCGTTAATTTTTCGCCTCGATAACGAGCATCCATAATTTGCTGTTAGGACCGAGATACGTGCTCTTAAGCAATTTAATTGATGCTCGAATACTACGTTAAGCCATAATCATGTCGTCAGCGTATAAATGAGTTTATTCATATCGTTAATACACTTTCTGAATAAAAGGATTACAAGATATTGCCGGGCTTGAGGGAAAGCAATAAGAATCTTATTAATAAAATGAGTGAAACAATTTCATTACTAAGGGCAACTTACTAGAAAAGATTATTTGTTCCAAAGTCATGAGACAAGTTGAACGTTCATCTGATGGCAAGCGGACTGCATGTACACAACAAAGAATTGCTGATAAAATTGTTTACTCAGATTACAAGAGACTACTAATCATAATAAGACGTTAAGTTTTGTAATCCCTGTGGTTTCTTAATACCGGAATACTATATATTATAT
>DWHU01000813.1:0-15654 GCA_018247975.1 Parides photinus | reverse complement strand
GGACAGTTATAACCTAATGAAATATTCATTGTACTCTGCATATAAATAAGTTATACTGATAATATACGGCTAAGAATTTTTATCACTTTGCATATAATATTAGTTAGATAATGTACGTGTCTATTAAAATTAAATAAAAATAAACTTTAGTATTAATGATAATTACAGTTTTCTTGTCTTCTCGTACGGCTATAACTATAACTTATTTGTATGAGTCATTTATACCGACGTATAGAAATAAATTGCACCTGTTTGTAAGAACGGGATATAAGCGTCCGGTGAAGTCTAAAAATATAACAAATTAATTACTAGCAACGTCGATTTCGTTAAGTTATATGTTAACCTCTTTACCTTGTGTATTAAATTTTTGATTATTGTTTATTATAATAGTTTCATTGAAAGTAAAAAACTATGTCGGAAAAATATTGTTGTGCAAACTATGTTTCATTCCAATAAATAAGGTGCTTTTATTAGTGTAGTAATTATCGGAGTAGCGTTGTTTTTTTGTGGTCTGTTTTATTTTAGACAAAATTCCAACGGTAGTAAAGAGGTTGTAGTACAGCCGGTACGATAATGCCTAGTCGTTGTCCAAAGGCTAGTACTACGCTGACCCCTGACCGCGATCGTGCACTCGAAACTGTTCCTAGGCTGTGACCAATCGTTTACCGCTACCAATACCATACCAATTGTTGCGTGTGTAATTGCATTTAAGTACCTACATGAAACACGGCTATAGTATTCTAAACTTTCAGTCCCGTACTTTATGCTTTATATCCAATAGCTATTTTAGAAATAGTATTTCATATAGTACTTAAAAAGTTGTTATGCTAAAAACGTTATTCATGGGCAGAAACAGCATATACTCATACATTCTGCAAATGCATGATGGATATATTCACGTATACATGGATTTATAAAAGTATATTTATTAAACGCATTCTGCAAGTATTGGCATTGAACCTACCCAACGTAATTGTATTTTGTACTCAATCCATATTACAATCTCTATTTTATGCAAGTTCTTCTTTCTATTTTATCCTAAACCTTTTTACTCGTTAGTCAAATTAACGTAACGTGTAGCCGGCCCTTATTTTTTAAAAATGTTACTGTGCTTTAATTGCGTATTATTAAATCATTCTTTTTAGATTCCTGTGAAGTAGCAAAATCTCTCCGTCATCGTCTGTAATGGTACAGTTTTTTTTTTAAAACCGGTGTTTAATTGCCCGAAAATGTTGCAGTCTTAATATTCAATGGATGAGCGCACAACAGTCGGCAAGTCTATGACTGATTTTGTGCTTGCACCCGTTGATATCTTTTGTAGGCATCAAAAATTTGGATTTTATTTTCTGTTAAAAAAATTACTGACCTTTTTATTTTTGCCAAAATGTTTATTATTACGTTGATGACATAATTTTTTTTATCGATATTATTATCGCAAAGTTATAGATAGAATCCCCTTTAAACACAGAGATTCTCGTAGATAATGTAATAATTGTATGGGTATCGGAGCTTGTCGCTTATAAATATGAATGTACATAAATACCTACAATCACCGTAAAAACTTCCCCCTGTCTTCTTAACGGTTCTACCTCATAAGCTATACAATGTACATTTTTCCACACAAATTTTAATTTCTTCGCGTGACTGATGTATGGGAAATTCTCATTGTACAGCCAATGCAGATTCTTATCCAGCTAATAACCCACATTATAATAAAAACAATCCCGACATAACTTACGTGTAAACTATCAATTAGTTGAACAATGGGTTAGGTTATCTGTACTGCACTCTTTTTGAGTGATTTTCGTAAAACATGTTTCGTGCTTTACCGGTTAAAAAAAACTTTTTAGTGTAGAAATTCTCTTTATATACTGTCAATAATCGTATTTTTTTACGTTTACAGATCTATTATTCTATAAATGTTATTTAAAATAATTAAAAGGACTGCGGTATTTTAAAAATGGGTTGTAATTATCTCATGCCAAAGACGATGTTGTCCGCGACCACAACTACTGCGGCTCCCGTAAAATATTTATAGACCAGTTTATGGAACAGGACGCTTGTATTTTAATACACATACTTCTATGATTTCTTTTATTTTCCATCCTTTTCTGCTAAATATTGAATTTTGTTAGTAATTTTGTTAATGAATTAATCAAATACGTACCTTTTGAACAGGTTACACGAAATTTGTGATTGTTAGGGAATGGCGTCACGTGATATAGTTCAAACAAATTCAACACCCAGTTCATGAACTTTTCACTGGTCGTATATCACTGCCGGGCCGCACAGTCCCACGGGTGACGCGCGCGCAGTGTTTGTCGCGAGCTTAGTGTCGCGGCCACTCTCCACGAGACACTGAACTTGCCGGAGTGCGCCCCAACGGTTATAACATAACACGTCTGACGTAACCTTAACCTTGCAAGAAGAAGAGGAACAAACCGCCGAAGGACGGAGAGAGAGCGCGATAAGCTCGGGGGAAAAGGAGAGATTACACCGGTCGCTGCTAGTAGCTTCCCGAGAGGCGTACTGTCCATCCGCTGACCGAACTACGCTGCGTCGACGCTTTGATATTTTTCGTAACCAATTTTATAATATACACAATTTATATTTTACATTTGTTTCATTTGACAATTAAATAATATTTGTTCTTTACATTATTTATTATTAATTCAAAATTTTTAAAAATTCATGAAATTAGAAAAAAATAATGTGTATTAAATTTACTTTCTTTTCATTACTGTGCGCAATGAAATACATTTCACTTTCAAGTAGGTCAACTATTCCAACGCTGTTCAGGCTATCGACATATTTTCCAACAATGAATCGGTTATGCAGATGACCCCTACTTTCTATGGGTTAGAAGGACATGGCTAATTATTCGGTTTATTATCTTGAGACCGTGCAGACACTAAATCACTATTTAGGTAACACTTTCACTCAGACCCATAAGTGATGTGTTATATTTTCGATTTATAATAATACGATTTAATAATTTTTGTTAAAAAAATAATCCTTACATAACCTATATTACTTTTGCTTAAAGTTAATACAACAAATCGTAAAAGAGAAACAGGTCTTCTTGGACTATTAACTTCGTAGGCATTTAAGTTTTTATTTTTATATGCGACGAAAGAAAATAAGTAATAATTAAGGTGACCTGTGACGTTAAGTTTAATTATTTACATTAAGATTTATGATTATTTTGAAATTTATCATTATTATATTTTAGTTGGCTTATATTTCATGAAATAAAAAAATAATCTGTGTAAATTTTGTCTAGATGATTTGTTAAGTTCCAAAAGTTTTTGATTGTATTCTCTCATTAAATAATTTTTTAAAACTTATAGTTTATTATAAAATAAACATTAACGTTGATTATATATAATTAAGGAAAATAATATAACAAATACTCTGAAATCTTAAGAACGACTACTTAAATATCAATTTTACCTCTAGCAAACAGCTATTTTACTTTGCTTTAACGATTTTTCATTTTTATGTTCTATTCATTTTATTCATATGGTTCAATAAATATATTCGTAATTTGACTGGTTATCTAGGGATTGTGAAGGTTTCACATGTATTTCTATCAATATATTTATTTATGTGCAATAGATATCAAAGGTTCGGAATTCATAAAATACCTAATTTATTGCTTTGATATAAACTAGCACTCCGGTTAGCTTCTGTCGGTAGTACAAACATATTGTGCGAGATATTATAAAGTTCTTGCAAAACATAGCATAAAGCAAGGCTGGGCAATATAATTCTATCGTATTACAACAAATTTATAACTTCTATACACAAACTTGATTTTTATGTCGATAAGTTTTATATTGAATTTGTAAAAGCGATGCCGCAATAGTTATTAAAATCAATCTGTGTTTAACGATCAATAATCCATAATTTAAAAAAATATGCCATTGAATATTTGAACAAGACATAACCCTTTTTTAAGACAAACATAATTGTTGGCATTAAAAAAATTATCGTCGACAATAATCCCTTCAAGATTTATTTTAACGAAAAGTTATACCTATTTTCTTAAATTATATATTTATCTTTACATCAAAAATTAATGTACATTTACATACTCGTATTATTTCTCATTTATTGGATTATTATATGGACTGGTTGTCAATTAAACCCCCTAATGACAGAACAGACGTAATTGAAATGTTTAACATTTATGACAGGTATAAAAAAAAACTTGAGACATAAAATGTAAAGCTTTGTTACCCCAGTAATATCATTAGCAAATTACTGTTTGTCAAAAGACAGACACCTGTACCGTAGTAGCTACTTGAGAAAAATAAATCGAAACGTGATAATAAGTGACTAGTCTGTCTCTGCTGTTGTTATTCTTATGATTAATTACTTTAAAAATTAATTATAAAAACTATTGCCGTAACTAAATCGTATAATATGAACTACAAATTAATTTCATACAAATGCTAAAAGTTAAATCTTAATTCAGTATATATAAAAACAAAAAGAAATAATCATTAACGTGATTGTGGATTGCCTAGTGTTCGATAGAGAAAGAAAACTATTAGATTTAGAGATATGTAACACCAGATAACCCAAGAAAGTCATTGGTTTCAAAAAGAAAAAAAATATTGTTGTAAAGTTTATATTTTTTAGATTTTTGTGGCTTTGTACCTGCACTTGGCCAGCGTGGTGGATGGAACGTAGAATTATGATATTGTAGAAAGCCCCGAATCCCAGCTGTGGGAACATTAAGTGAGCTGTGTATATATTGTGTATTTCCTTGCTAAGCTTGCGAATTCAATTTCGTGTTACATAGTTGAGTTCAAGGCTTACAATGTAATTGTGGTAACAGACTTCGTGTACTTATAATTTTATTGCATCTAGAAGTGTAATCTCTTGTATCTCAAAAAGTACCTGTACTCTGTGCGAAAATAGCAACATTGTTGTGAAGTTTTAAAGAAATTGTTTTACATTATCTTTTATTTACGATACCACGACCTTTAACGTTGTTGCCTCTCGTGGCTTGATGTTACAAATAAGGAAAGAAAAATAATTATATGGCAGAATATCGTCACAGTGATACAGGACAAGCGACACGCTTACCCATAAAAATATTTCGCTCTGCACTATATTTAAATAAATTGTTATTACCTCTTGGTAATAATGTACATCAAAACTCACTATTTCAATTATTTTAGTATAGTAAATAAAATTGTATACTTTTAGCTGCGTTGATGGTCAAGCGACTGACTGCATTAAGTCTTACTGTCCTTCTCACCGCCTTTGGTCGATGCTACGGAAACGCTTTTACATTTGCCGTAGTTCCTCCGGCGATTGAACTTTCACGGGTGATCTTTCTTCTCTCCATCCCTGTTTCATACAGGGGCGTGGGAATAACGAAAGACACCACCTCAACGATATTAATTTAGAAAACGGATCTGCTCATATAAATTACTTGGGGCGAAGGAAGACATCACTTTCCCCTAGAGCCCAGCTTTTTGATTATGATCAGAGAAAATAAATCTTTTCTCCTTTCACTTTCACAGATCCTTCTATGACACAATTTCTACACAAAATATTACTTCAATTCTACATTATTTTTCAAGGTTATTTTATGCAACGAAGCTCGAACGTTGTTTGGCTGGACAAGTTACGATCATATCCTGCGCCGAGTTCTTGTTGTAACTAAACGGCTGACACATGGTTTTCAACTATTTGACACAAATACTTATGGATGTATTCTTACCTAGACATTCGGACTGTCAAAGAACTGGTTTAGTCTACTCATTCAGTGTTGTAAGCTAACAAAACACCGTAGATCTGTTGTTCCTCATCTTTAAAGACAAAATTCTTAATACACTTCGGACACTACACATTCTAAAAAATCGGCATTGCCTTAGTTATAGATACCTATTTTTGTGCTTCCAAAAACACATGTGATTTAATTTGTTCCAGTTCCTTGATACATTTTGATACTATGTTTTGGTAAGTTCATTGTTGTATTAACAAACCGCCTGAACTATATTACATTTATAACAAACCTTCCTGACATAAACACACTATGTCCAGCTTATCCTGTTTATATTTAAGCATTATAAAACCGAGCCGTGATAGCCGAGTAGTCTGGGACCTCTCCTCCGATTCGGATGTCGCGGGATCGAATCCGGCGCGCACCGATGTCTTTTCTCTGAGTTATGTGCGCTTTAATAAATTAAATATCACGGGCTTTATCCGCCAACCCGCACCTGGCCAGCGTGGTGGATTAAGGCCGAATACTCTCTCATTATAAGAGAAGGCCGAGTCCCTGCAGTGGGAACATATAGAAGGCTGAAAAAATATAAAAAATGCTCTAACGTAACATGGCTCACAGATTTAAAATTTTGTATATCAAAACTCGATTATTGTTATCATCATATCAATCGATGGACGTCCACAGCTAGACTCGTATCTCTTAATGTTTTCCAAAAAAACACAATCTTGCGGTTATAAAACAGCACAAGATATATTCCAACGAAATCTTATACCCGTAACAAGGTTATAATTATTTAATATATATTTACGTTTTCTTGTTGACAATAATTGCCTTAAAGTTATAAAATTAACTATATAAAATAGTTTATTATAAATAATTCTACGACTGCATACGTCTAATCTTATTTAATGACTGATATTAGAAATCGTTGCATAAGATCTGTCATTATTTACGGAACACGCCCACGGTCCTTGGCCCCGCTGCATCCTTCACATCGTTTAATATCTTGATTTTCTTTCTATATCCATTGCCTCGTTTATTTAATGATGTCTACATACTGCTTAAGCTCCGCTATTATAAAAACTTTAGCATTGTTACCTTTCATTGTCGTTATGCTGAGATCACTGCATTTTAATCATTTCTGCTTTTATCAATGTCTTTATATTTCAATATCGTAACAAAAGTGTTTAAAGCATGTGTTTTTAGATTCAATTAATATTTAAGATATTATTCTTCAGAAAAAAGAAGTTACATTATTATTTGAACTCATCAATCTTCCGTGACCTCAGACCGTCGTAATTACTGTTTATTTAAGATTAATTGATACGTATCATGGCAGTATTGCCAGTATAACTTGAATAGTTTTTTCCCGTTAAATAAGTAGCTGCCTTAAATTAAGCAACTGTAGTTTTTCATATAAACATTGTTTTTCTTTTTTTAATATAATCATTTTGGCAATTTATAGAAAAAAATTGTGAATCGATTATGATATTCCATATCCTCGGAAGCTTTTTCTCAGAACATATCAACTTCCTCGATTTTTTTATTTGACCAGAAGGTCTAGCTTTGTGAAGATCGAAGCCGCAAAACCGATACCTACAAATTAAGCTATCATCTCTTCCTACAAGCCTATGGAATCAGGAATATGACTGATTCAACTTCAACAATTTTTTATAACACATTTTTAATAATGCATAGTCATGTTTTATTTAAAAAAGTTATTTTCTTTATTATTTGCATAAATTATAGAAAAAGAAACATCACCTCATAAATAATATGTGTTACGCTGAAATAACTAAATAGATATTTATTCTTTCGAATAAGCTTTACCCAACACCCACAAAATAAAGACTTATGATGAATATTAAAATAATATGTATTTAACATAGTATTATTTCCAATTTTCTCTATATCACGCGAAAATCAGCATTACACTAATACGCTATACTTACAAGCTTTCATTACACCTAATTGCATCGTAATTATCGTCTATTGAATACAAAACAAGGTAGCTGGGACATGTTGCCATAGCACGGAGCCTTTTGTTTAACTTTCGCGTTTCAGATAGCGCCAATAATGAACACTTGAATAACAGTATCCGCCAGATAAACACACCAGTGAGAATACGTGATTTGAATAAAAAATCTGAGGCTCTCATATATAAAAGTTGTAAAATCTTGACATTCTTACATAGAAACAAAATTCCCCTTGAATATGTCAGACATAGTTTATAAAAGTTTTTTTTATTTAGAATGGTTAATAAAGCTATGGTCTATCACCTACATATAATTTACAAAAGTTCAAGAAAGTTAACAATTATTTAAAACTAACCATCAGGTGTCCCGTTTGCTCATTTGCCTCCTAATTTAATAAAAAAAAACTAAGTCAAGTTAACATACATATACGTCGGTGAATATTTTAGTTCTTGGTAGTTATCTTCTCCACATTCTTTACTATTTGTAATTTTGGTGTTGTCTGTAGTTTTGTTTTACGTACCCATGAAATTTGCAGCCATGTTTAACGTGTTGCCTTACCCGAAAGAACATTTCACACCCTTTTGCGATATTTACTCACATGAAATATATTGCTTTACGAATTGCATAGACATTCCGCTTACATGTTTTCTGCATCAACACGGTACCGCTGAATGGTTAATCTTTATTTTTACCAGACGTAACATTTAACTATAACTTCAACAATTACAGACCCTATAAATGTGTACAAAGCTATCAAACGCCATAACTTAGTCTCTATTTTCTTCGCTATTTAAATTAATTAAAAAATCATTAACACTTGCATAGTTTTCTATATTTTTATTGTTGAAATATACGTACTTATTATGTAGACTGATCCAGTGTGATTTTTACAGAAAACTAATAAAAAGTCTGCATCATATACACAATACGAAAAAATTATATTTCCTCGTTTCAACATAAATTATAATCATAGTTAATAGCGAAGATACGCTAGTGTACGTCGATTTTAGTAGCTTTTTCCGGTTTTCTCTGTAGACGCTGCTATTAAACCCTCTGTAAAAGGGTAAATTGTTGTTAATATTTAAAAGCTTATGCTCAAGTTGAACTATATTTAAGACATAAACCCAACTCGTTTTATCGTTTTAAACGTACGCCGAGAAAATTAACATCGGAATCTATTTCATCGAGCTTAGAGCATTTATTTTACAACTAACATTTCATTAGTCAAGAAAATCATTCAACATGCAATCGATATTTCTACAAATACGAACACTTGCTTAAATTAAATTATCATTCGATTTACACATTTCTGTTAAAAGAAGAATATCATCTGTATATGAAATATATTAATGTAATACCAAAACAAAAATTTAACACATATCATTATTTTAATGTATTAGTAATTAGTTTATTATACATACATTTTTTACTGTACGTTAGGCATGTTTTACCGGATACCGTCCGCCGCAGTACCTGTTCCTGCCGTTAAGCATTAGTATTTGTTTTTCAAAACAAGCTACGAAACGAGCAGGACATTCACCTAATAGTAACTGATATGCCTTTCTACAGCAATAAGGCGCTAGCTAGGTTGTTTACACAGCACTATATTGCTCGTCGTCTCAACAAATAAGATGCAATCTAGAAATCATTGCCGCAGTCCGGTTTGAATAGCGTGTTATCTAGTGTAAGAACTGAAGTAACGAGGTTTAACAAGCAAGTGTCTTAAGTTAATGAACGCAATGGCGTAATAAGTTAACAATTATAATAAATTGTCATCGTGCTCTTGTAATTGCATTAAAGTAATAAAACATGTAATCCGCATTTATAATATTTCATATTAAGCTTAGACAATGAAAAAAGGTTTTTTTGGAAGAACCTCTAACTTAGATTATATATACATTACGTTAAGAACTTACTTTTACTTAATTATAAAATTTTAACAAACTTTTAGAATCACGCTTTGTAGATATTGTTATATGCTCAGCTAAAATTTGTAGTTCATATTTTAACTTTGCAGGAATTATATCCTTATAAATCTAAAGTATAACAAATTCACCAGTGTGTAAAATTAACACTATAAAGAAACTTGATTACTAAAAATTATTATGTTATTATTAAAAATCTCTGTCTTGTCTTTTCAGTCGTTTCACTCTTGTCAGAGTTGTAGTGGTCGTTAATAATTAAATGTACAATAAAATAAAGAATTTGATTGAATTAAATTGAGTTTGAGCGCAAATTGATTGTGAATTTTTGCGCCCGCCCGTTGAAGTAAAGTTTAGTATTTATTATCCTATTCCCGACAAAGACAAATCCAACAACACAATAATCATGAAAATCGGTTCAACCGTTCTCGAGTTATAAGTATTGTAACTAACACCACTTTCTTTTATGTATATAGATTAAACGTCGATATATTTAACACAGCGTTAAATCAACTATATTTCATCAACTATCAATAGATATCAACTTTTGTTGGTGTCGTTTGGAATTAACAAATAATTGTGACTATCAGATATTAAATATATAGCATTGTAATAAAATAATATTATGACTATAAATTGAGATATAAGTTATCCTATCTCTCAAGTTAGATCAAACTACACGCGGTGCGTAAATTTTATTAAAATCGGGTGAGTAGTTTAGGAGTCCATCGCGGACAAACCCTGTGACACGTAATTTATATAATTTTTTTTCAGCTTTCTATATGTTCCCTCTGCAGGAACCCGGCCTTCTCTCATAATTGGAGAGCATTTGGCCTGAATCTACCACGCTGGTCAAGTGTGGGGTTGCGGATAAAGCCAGTGATATTTCATTTCTTAAAGCGCACATAACTCAGAAAAGTCATAGGTGCGCGCCGGATCGAAAGACGGACAAAGATCGGACAAAGAAAGAGAGACTTTGACAATAAATGTAACAAAACAAATGTGAATGAAGGTTTTGTGTGTTGATATCCGTTCATCTCATCATATATATTTTTAGAGAAATTGTGACAAAATCCTGTTGAAAGTTCTTAGGAACAACATTAAGAATATCAATTTTACTTTTTCCCCCGTCTGGGGCGAAAATATTCGTATCACGATCGGGGCCGCACGTGTTAACTGACAATGCATGTCCGGACCGTTGTTTCCTTGCGAGTCTGTTCTCCGCGGACAAATATTAACGTTTCACTACAACACCACAAACAAAAGCAAAGTTTATACGTTAACACAATCCTTGAAAAACTACTAATAACAATAATAACAATTTAAATATTATATCAAAGATCATCTTTAAATTATTATTCCAACATAGTTTCCATATACGTACAAGTTATTTAACTTGTGCTGTATATCAAATATATTACAAATGATTGTACCTAGTAGCAATTTATATTTTTCGTTATAATCTCACTTGCTAATTCATTTATTCTATAATTGAATTAGCAAGTAATTTATTCTTTAAATTAAAAATGTAGAAATTAATATGACAGATCTATGATGATTCAATCTCAGATATAACCACTCCAAAGTTTATGAAATATCTAAATAAAAATAATTGTTTTTGCGGCGTAAGATGTATATGTTGTGAGAAGACAAGAGGATCTATGCAATAAACGACAGGAAGGTAGGCATCGGTTTACGAGCGAAGACGTATGTTCAATTGGCAGTTAAGTATTTAATGGCATATTGCTTAAGAGTTTAAAATTATCCCCTGGGTAGTTAACTGTAGCGACGGGAATTAATGAGTTTAGTACTTCTCATCAGTTTCAACGTTAGCATCTCTAACATTTTAAACTATTTATAGAAATTAGTTTAGTACTAATTAGTATAACATTTGAAACATTTTTGCTCAGTGATAGAAGTTTATAGGCTGATTTTAAAGAAACATTTCATACGAATATAAGTAATACAGACCTTAAAATTAATTAATAAGTTTATAGTTTGTTTTAGTTATACCCTTTGATCGTATTACGTAAAGTGTATTAAAAAAATCTATTGTTTTTAATATCAAAACCTGTAATCTTATTTTAAAATTGCAGTATATGCTCTTTACAAACTGCAGATAAAAACTTTAGAGAACTTTATTTCGTTATTATATAAACTGTGTACAATCGTCTCATTCCAATCTATAAATTCTTTTATATGATTACACTTACTTAGGTTATCTCACAATTTATGGTGTTCTGTTTGTAACCCGTTTGAATAATTCAACCCTTTATAGCACTGCGGTCATATTGTATAAAGGAGAGAGATCGATCACAATCGAAAAGAATGTTAACTTGGTAGTCGTATAAGTTGATTGCGTTTAAGTTTAAGAACACAAAATATTAACAAATAAAAAATAACACTCCATACAAACGTTTCATATTACAGTGTGCCAAAATCCCTACAATTTGTTTAAACCTTTGTAATATACAATAAATAATAATTTTATTATCGTTTAAAGTTGCTTTTAACGATGGCTGATTAATAAATCTCTCAATTTTCATTTCAGGTAAGTGTTGTTGGACAGCATCAGCATATTTTACCGTACACCTAATTAATAAAATACGGTAATACCATTCGTTATCAAGAGAACCGGGTAAGTTTATACACATTTTAATTATAAATATTGTAATACGTTTATAGCAGTAGTAGACGGACTTAATGGATAAAAAAATTCATAAACTGTTTCTGTATAAAAAAAAAATTAACAAAGACTGAATGCGAAACACTATTTTAGTATCAAAAATTATTTTATATGTACCCCTATTGTGGCCACGCGTTTGTCCATTCGTCCGTGTTTTAAAAATTGTCTTTGATATTGTGTTGTGACATCATTTCAATAGCAAAAAAATTATAGGTTTTTTAAAATTAAAACGAGGGAATTTATTTTGAATTATTAATTTTTATTTCGAAGAATACCCTATGTGTTTGCTGAGCAATGCTTCTTGACCGGTTTATTATAATCTATAAAGCGAGACGATCATCTTAGTATAAGTGACACACCTTCCCATAATTTGGCATTAGTAAGGATGATATACACAACAACACAACTTCATTCAGTACTGCCTCATTCATTTTACTAGCTACAAAGCCCTTCATACAGAAACATAAATTACTATGCCTCAGTTCCTCCTGCAAGTATAAAAGGATCCAGTAGCACTTGTTTTTGTATCAAAATTACTTAATTACTTAAACTATAACTTCAATCACATCCATAAACATGTATTGTAGTAGTTAACATCTTTATCGAATTTGATGAATGTGTAACAGTTATTCCGTTAAAGTTTCTTAGCTTAAATGTACTAGAAACGTAACAACGATTAAACGCTCTGAAACGTATCTCATGCCGCGACAGTTATTCTCACGGTTTTGTAAAAACTGACCATTCATTGTGCATGTACCCTTATCGAAGTAACACGTACCGTTACTACGTAGCCGCTAACATACTGCACTAGACAAATTTACTCCACTTTCCATTTTTCAAAGGCAATTTTCTCTGTGACAGACGTCTTAAGTAGACTTGATTCGCGGAACAAAATGTAGAGCAAGGCTACGGATACTAAAGCCTTCAAGACGATTTTTTTTATACATTGCCAACAATTTGGTCCTTCTAGCCGGGTTACCGTAGAAAGGGTAAGCAATAACAAAATTGGTTACAGCGATAGTCTATATTTTTAATAAATATTTCACACTTAATGAAAGGTTTACATTATTTAATAATTATACACTTTTATCAACATTAAATAAACACAATAAGATTCGTCTAAAAAAACTGAACCCTTATTAAATATGTCATAGATATCACTCTCGTGTTAGTCACAGACATTAAACACAGACCTAAAATTTTTCGTGATATATAAAAACTAATATAATTAACTGTGTGAACGTTGATATAGGGCAAAATATTCTAATAACCATCATTTCCCCCATGGGTTTATTTGTATTAAAGAACCTAACGAAGGTGGCTGGTGGATTTGGTGGGTTTTGCACGTTTCTGAGTTCATTATTAAAAATACATGTGTATGAAAATTTTGCTTCTTAGTTGCATAATTACAAAATTTCCACACTCTTTAAGCTGAAACACGATTACGTTTTCATATTACTTTTGCTGCTATGATACCTACCTAGACAAGATCGTCTAGCATGATAGATCTGTCACTACTAATTGTAGTAATGTACTATTTACTAGTGCTAAGCACACGTATGACGAATAGAATAAACTTTAAATATTTATTATATTTAAAATTTTGCATAATTTTTCATAATTAAAAAGATATAATTTCGATTTTAAATTTACCTAGATGTCTCCAGCCTTAAGCCGCTTTTACACTTTACATACATGAAAAATAACTCATAAATTTACGGTTTAAATTGCCGCCTTTTGCCTCTTTCTCCTGCTTGACCTAGATGATGATTTATTTTTGCAGATTTCCGTTAATCGCTTGAATAATTTGCTGTAACACATACTACTTTGGTATGATTACTTTTAGCTTTTTATCAAAAAAATATAGTATCCACTTTAGAAATTGAAGACATTTTGCTTTTATGTTCTGAATATGCTTACTAATATACTTATCGATCGTTTATGCAAATTATTCTTATTTTTAAGACATCGCTTTGCTTTCTCTGACCAACTTATAGAAAATAATATAATTTTTAAGCCCCAATACTTATATTCGTTAAAAGAAAGTGGTACCACGTGCAATACAGATACAGCTTTTGCAACCAATTACTGCGTCGTAATAGCATTCACATTTCCCTCCGATGCAATAATAGAAATCAATCTATAAAGAGAGCAATGGGCAAAAAACCGCTAACCGAACTTTGTGGTAGAGCGACGACTTGTTCATTACTGGTGGACGGTTTATTACTGGTGCGGTTTTTTATATAATGAAATGTTACACTGCCATAGCGGGCACGGTACTTGAAAAAGGAACCTTATGCAACAATCCAATTCACATTTGTTAGCGGCTTGTTGTGTTGCAGTGATGAATTTTTTTTCATAAAAACTGTGATTTAAATGAAATTTTAAAAACAAGCGTAACAGAAACAAAGCTGGAGGCGGTGGAGCGGCCGGTGCCTGCACGGCGTGGGTGCGCGACCACCGCTGACGAATGTCATTGGCACGTCGACACCGTTACTCGATCTCGCGTCCGTCGAATTAATTCGCCAATGGAAATCCGTACAGCGATTGATTCTCACATCGATCGCTTTAATGAGAAGCTTGTTGCCTCGCCACAATTACCCGTTATCATAGATCTCAACCCCACGCCCCTGCACCTCCCGATGCCCGAACAAAACGAATTCAAATAAGCCCGTCGTTAAACAACAAAAAAAAGCTTATTATACTCGTTGTTTGCCACAAGATGATCGCGGTTAAAGACACGAAAAACAAATCGCGTCTCGCCTGTAAAAAGCAACGACGGGGCTCAAATAACATCTATGCTATTGAGAAGCTGAACTAAAGCTGTCAGTAATGAGAGTAGCTAGCCAATAATACGGGTATTGTATTTTTATTGGCCCCTCGGTAATCCGCACGCCTGTCGGGGCCTCATGCTGTTAAACATTAAAACACATTTGCATGGCTCGCCGGGGCGCTTCAAAATACATTCATTCTAAACATTCAAAGCTCGTGTTTCAATATGAATAAGTGCGGGGCTTGACTATTAGGCGCCACACTTGTCACTTAAATAAAACAGTTTACTTTGTTAACAAAATGACTTATAATTATTTTAGTATTCAAATATCGTACGTTAAACTGAAAGATTATCTCTCAATTAAATAATTTATAAGTTGATCGATGAAATTATTAAGCATTTTGTTTTTTTATTTTATAATATGCAATAGGAAATATAGCACTAAAACTACTATGTCTTAAATATACGTTTTGAAAAGATACTCGCGCTACTACTTTACTAGTTGCTGGTCTCTGTTGCCGGTGGCTGTCTAAGTAGTAGATACCACCGCA
>DWHU01000812.1:0-15665 GCA_018247975.1 Parides photinus | reverse complement strand
TCAAAAAAGGTGGGCAAACACTGTGTTAAGGTCTGAATATAGCACGGAGCACATATTTGATTAATTTAGATTGATGATGCAGGTCTAATGGACATAGCGTGACTAGAATAGTTTAACAGCTACCGTGCTACCATCATTAATTAGATGACATACTGAGATACAAACGCTTGTTCAGCATAGAATGTATTGTTTACAACAAAGATGTGTTAGCCGTGTCCGAACCATAATATATAATATAATATAGCACATGAGTGGTTTACATGTTCAACATTGTTAAATAACATCGTTACACGTTTTTATTTTGTCCTCGTATAATCAAAATGCTAAATTTCTTACGATCAGAAACGACAGTATGCCGCTCGATAACAGATGGCGCTGTCGAATTCGACCTCAGCGCTAACTCGAGGATGCGGCCTATAATTGAACTAGAATTGATTCATATTTAAATCGGAACGAATAACTTTTTAGAATTAGAAAAAATAAAATTCAGGAATTAATTATTTTTTTTTAACGATCTATATAAATTTTTATAAAAATGCTAGCTCTAAATATGAATAAATTATCTGTTTACAGGCAGAAGTCATTTTTATTTCATATATTTAAATTTCATACATTTTATTGTTTTAATTCTTGTCGCTGCCTTTCAAATGTATCTTTGGGATTTTAGATATTGTATATAATATCATGATGAGTAACATAAAAATGGCGAGCAGCGGTGACTTTGTGATCGCGGGGTGGGGATGATGAGGCGCGGGGCCTGCGCGGAGTTTATTGACGGCGCCCCCCTTGCTTCCCCGCGCGCGCCTTTCTTTCCCCTCCTCCCCACCAGCACAAGTTCAAGGTTGGCGCGGCGCGCGCCGCGGCGCAGTGCGAGGGAGTCCGGCCCGCGCACCGGTCGTCAGCCCTCATAGTTATCGCTATGTGTCGTTCGCCAGTCGGCCACGAGAACTCGAGCCACGCTCACTGCGATCGTTTAGCTGCAGCTTAATAAATACGAATAAAATAAACATTCGGATTACCACTGCATGTACGGATTACAGTGTTTGTGCGATAAACAATAATTTTACTAGTGCTATGTGACACTTATCAAACTAACTGAAACGTGAAGTTACCAATTTAGTTATCAGTGCCCATTGGCTGTGAATACCTAGTTAGTAGTGTAGAATTAATATGGTCTCAGACATGGGTGAAGATTTACCGATACTTAAAGGGATCCTGAACGGAGTGGTGAAATATCACAATGCTCGTACGTATTCTTTATTAATAAAAAAACATTTAGATAAATATTTATTATAAACGTTATGAGAATAATACGTTATGTATTTTCATTATTAATTCTTTCCTTGTATGTTCGTTCTTCATATTAAATGTTAAAAATATTAGTACAACATTAAATAATTTTATAACTATTGATCACGGGGACCCGCAGCTCCTTATTAAAAAAAAATATATTGAGTTTCTGAATATTAATCAATATTATAACAATAAATTTAATAGCAGCCTTTATCAATATTGAATATTTTTAAATATTATAGGATTAAATAATTTTATTACTTATTATTATGCAAAAGAGCATAAATAAAGACTTACAATATTATTAAATAATGCAAACCTTATGTAGGTTTAAAATACTATGAATAATGTGAATATTTTTCTCGGTTTACATCGAATTGAATGTATATTACAGTACATTACTATTAAACAGTGCGAACGTGGAGTGAAACAGTTTGAATCCGGTGATAGCGAACAATAGGCCGAGCATCTGGCGCGTCCTACATTGAGCAGGGAAAGTCTGGAGAAATGGCGAGAGGGCGCTCTCCGCTTTCGTTTTCAATCGTGAGCCGCGCGCGCAAATACTTTCACCAGCGCGCACGGCGGCGGCGGCGAGCGGCGCGCCCGCACCGCCGCCCGCGCAGCACCTAGCGCGAGAAAGTCGTAACACTTTTTAACATGACCTCGCGGTTCGCGCTTCGTCATCAGTCATTCAAATCAGTTCACTGAATCGCGACGGCTCCAGCTTTGTGCTCGTCGCGTCGCCAGACGAGGGGCGTGCCGACGGCCGATGAACTTTACCCTCCGTGTCGGCTGCGTGTGCAAAGCACACACGCACGGGCGCCCGCATGTATTCATACTCGCCGACAGCTGCCGCTTTCAAGTACAAAGCCGCGACCTTGCCCAACACGCCATTCGTTAGCCGCTCAATTACATCGTCCTTCATATACACGCTGAGATGGTCACCGGAGACGCACCGAAATCTGTTATTAACGGTTGGCAATTAATTGTAGTTTCGGTTAAGGTAATGAAGACGTTCGATTGATATTAGTGATTAATTTAATGTATTTGTTTGTTTTAGCCGTGCGATTCGGTCGCGTGCCGAAGCGCGAGAAGGCGCGCATCCTGGCCGCCATGCAGCAGTCGTCGTCGTCGCGCGCGCACGAACAGGCGGCGGCTGCAGAGCTGGACGACGCGCCGCGGCTGCTGGCCCGCGTGGTGCGCGCGCACCTCGACACCTGCGAGTTCACGCGTGACCGCGTTGCCGCGATGCGCGCGCGAGCCCGCGACTCGCCCACCTACTCGCAACCCACTCTGGTGAGCAACTTACTACTCCTCACCACTCACGAGCCCGATTCGAATTCATTATCAACGACATCGCGGCCGTAACGTTTACGACTATAGAATTAGAAGTGTCTAACGTACGTTTTAATTGTTCTAGGCGTGTCCGCTGAATCCGGCGCCGGAGCTGCAGTCCGAGAAAGAGTTTTCTCAGCGATTCGCGCACGTGATCCGTGGCGTGATCGACTTCGCCGGTCTCATCCCCGGCTTCCAGTTGCTCACCCAAGACGACAAGTTTACATTGTTAAAAAGTGGTCTATTTGACGCTCTGTTTGTGCGACTTATCTGTATGTTCGATGCGCCGCTTAATAGCATTATCTGCCTTAATGGACAGCTTATGAAACGGGACTCTATTCAGAGCGGTGCCAATGCGCGGTTTCTAGTTGACTCTACCTTTAAGTTTGCTGAACGTATGAACTCCATGAACCTCACAGATGCCGAAATCGGACTCTTTTGCGCCATAGTTCTCATCACTCCAGACAGGCCGGGTCTTCGCAATATAGACCTTGTTGAGAGAATGCACGCAAGATTAAAAGGATGCCTGCAAACCGTCGTTAGTCAGAACAGACCAGATAGGCCAGGCTTTCTCCGGGAGTTAATGGATACGCTTCCAGACTTGCGTACATTGAGTACGTTGCACACTGAAAAGCTGGTCGTGTTCCGTACCGAACACAAAGAATTGCTTAGACAGCAAATGTGGGGAGAAGAAGAAGGATGCTCGTGGGCGGACTCTGGTGCAGACGAGTCCGCGCGTAGTCCTATCGGTTCCGTATCCAGCAGCGAGTCTGGAGAAGTTCCCGGTGACTGCGGAACGCCTTTGCTAGCCGCCACGCTAATCGGCCGCAGGCGACTGGATTCGCGGAGCTCCGTCGACGAAGAAGCGCTCGGTGTCGCACATCTAGCACACAACGGACTCACAGTGACACCCGTGCGTCCACCTCCACGATACCGCAAGCTGGACTCCCCGACCGACTCCGGTATCGAGTCCGGCAACGAGAAGCACGAGAGGATCGTGGGATCCGGCTCGGGGTGCTCGAGTCCGCGCTCCTCGCTAGAAGAGCACGTCGAGGACAGGCGGCCCGCGCCGGCCGACGACATGCCGGTGCTGAAGCGCGTGCTGCAGGCGCCGCCTCTGTACGACGCGCCGCTGCTGATGGACGAGGCATACAAGCCGCACAAGAAGTTCCGCGCGATGCGGCGCGACACCGGCGAAGCGGAGGCGCGGCCTTCGCCCGCGCCCGCGGCGCACTCGCCGCAGCCGCCGCCGCGCGCCTCGCTCTCCGCCACGCACATCGAGCTCGCGCGCAGCCTGCGCGAGTGCCCGCGCATGACGCCCGAGCAGCTGAAGCGCACCGACCTGATCACGCAGTACATGCGCCGCGGGGAGCCGTGCGAGCCGTGCCCGCCCTGCCCGCCGCCCGTGCTCGAGCTGCAGGTGGACGTCGCCGACGCGCCCCTCAACCTGTCCAAGAAGTCGCCCACGCCGCCGCGGGCATACATGCCGCGCATGCTGGAGGCGTGAGGCCGGCCCGCGGAGCCGAACGTCTCCGCTGCCCCACCCCGACCTACTTTAAATTGAATAAACTATCTAGTTAATAATCGTTCGCGAATCGGTTTAATATATTATATGTGATAATTCGTTTAAGACGCGTGCGTGTGCGTGCGTGCGTGGCCGGTGCGGGACGAGGAGAGCGCAATAGACTGAAAACATAATTTAAGACTATATAAGTATAATTTATAATGCAATGCAGCGCCGGTCGCGGTGTGTTTGTGTGTGTAATGTATGTGCGTATGTGAGCGTGCTCAGTCATTTGTTTGTTAATATAATGACAGGTTGTCGAATTAAAATAAAACAAACTTGTAAAAATTTCTTCTGTCTTTGATTACATCTCTCCTAACATTATTAATAACGTTAAAGTAATGCAATGGGACAAAGCACTTTAGTGTCAAATCCAAAAGAAATTGAAGCAATGTAACTAAATTAATAAATCCTTATCACTGTCGATAACGCAGAATCAAATACACTATAGACACTATAGAACAAACCACACTCGCAACTTAATACAGAGTATCGATATAAGATAAGCAAGCGCGTAGATCTTCCTCGTTGATGTGAAAAGATAAAGGTCAAAACAATATGAGGATTTAGTAGGCGTCCGAAACCTCGAAGCTTGCTGCTTCCGCATTGCGGTCGATCCTACATTATAAAGGTTCCGTGATCCGAGAGCACGGTCAAAGATTTCTTCCTGACTTCCCCGTTTGCAAAATTTTTAAATATGTAATGAAACACCTTGGATCTACGTTTTTGGTTAGCTTAATTGAAATATGCGGCCACGTCTCGGCAGCATACCTCATCACTAGCAACGAAATAAAGATCTGCGTCTTCTTTAGGCACTGCGACGACGACGTCTTGGGACTAGAATATGCTGTGTAGCCAATTTAGTTTAGTTTCACAATTTAAACCATATATTATAACAAATGATATAATTTCTGCTGTTCTCTGCTCAACCCTATGGTTGACTGGGAGAGAATGCCCTTTGGCATTAAGTCCGCCTTTTGTACAATATAGTGTGTGTGCAAATAAAGTTAATAAATAAATAAATAACATTTCAATCATTAATTAAAAAAATTATGGTATTTTGCGAGAAAAAAATTAAAAGTTTAATAAAAATATTACCGAGAAATTATAATCTGAAAACGTTTACTTTTCCACTCAATCCAAATATCAAGAAGGCAGAGAGTACTTTTACGGCCAAGTTCTCATCGTTAACTACCCACATAAAAGTAATTTTAATTGCAATGTACAAAATATATTGTAATGATAAATGAGAACATTTATACATATGTTCAAAGCATAACGACAGGATGATCAAAATAAATATAGAAGTTGATGAAAGGTTTATACATTTTAATATTAATAAAAAGCTGCAACACTGAAAGTATATTAAAACAAAAAAAATATCTTTCAGAAGTGAATTTCTTTTATGTTGGTTGTTCACGTGCATATTTTTCAAGACAGAAGGTTTTTGTATCCATGTTCTTTAAGTTATCGGCAATTGTGTTTAAGCCTTATTATGACTCATAGAGAAATCTGTCTGTTATTTTGACTCCTGGTAAACTAATTTTTCTTTGGTGTTGATAATGGGCTAATAAGGTCATTAGCGGTGAACTTTGCTTTCCGGATATACTGCGAGTCTTATATGTACTACCGTAACAGCATTGCTATTAGCGACTAAGACAACATTCGTCTAGATTTCTTTCAATCGATGCAGCGACGACGCGAATGGTGTTCATCGGATGGTAAGTAATGACAGCACGGATATATGATATGATAATTAAGATGAAGACTGAATCCGTAATGACTTTAAGAGGTTGGAGTTCGATATCCACGAAGTTTGAGCCCGCGTGGTTGATAAACGATCACGACATTGTGGGAGAAGGTCCCGAGTCCCAACAGTGGGAACATTAACTCGGCTCTATGTACAACACTACATTTCATTAGTCACAACGTCAACAAGCATAGGAATGTTTGCACGGTATTCGTTGACGGCAGAGGTGGGGCTGCATCGGTACCTACTTGGTCTACTGGGGATAAATATGCTGGCAATACATTTTAGATATATGGGGGCGACAAAACAAACTGATCGATCGCGGTGCAATGTGCGTTGCAAAGGATAGCCATCGGGTGTTGGGTGTGGGGTGTGGGGTGTGGGGTGTCGGGTGGCGGGTGTATTGACCGGCGCGGCGTTGCGGCGCAATGCGGCCCTGCACTTGACTCGTGCGCTCGTGCCGGTGCATCGCCCGCCTCGACCCGCCGCGATCCTCCCGCGGAGGCTGCACCCACATCGTCCTCCCGATCCTTGCAAATGCCATCTGCTCTATCCATAAATGTCAAAGGTTACCACCCCCTAAATAACAATTTTTATTTTTTTTTATATCAGCCCACTTAATGTTTCCAATGCAGGGACTCAGAGCCTTCTCCCATAATGAGAGAGTTATGGCCTTAATCTACCACGCTATCCAAGCGCGGGTTGGTAATGCCAGTGATATTCAATTTCTTAAAGGCACATAACTCAGAAAAAAGCATCTGTGCACGCCGGGTTCGAACCCGCGACCTCTGAATCGGAGGCCAAGGTCCCTAACAACTCGGCTATCACGGCTCATCGTAATAACTTATATGAAATGTTATATCTAAGTGACCGCAAAAACAACAATCAATGCCCTGATTCCGCACACTGTTATACACCTTATAGATATTATAAGATAATTTATTTCCGGATTTTCTTGTAAAATATCATATACGCATATATTCATACTAAGAACACCAGGCTACCGTTCCCTGTTCGTACATATAACAATATATACATAGAAATTAACAACTCAACATCGAATTTCTACGAAATCCTTGTGTAATTATATCTAGATAGATAAAACATAGCTTAGCTTTCAAAGAGAATCGTTGACACGTCATTGCATACATATTTGCGCTATATACCGAAAATGACTTGAGTAACGAAAACTTCACTTTGTTACTTCTCAAAAACTACTGCAAAGCGATGTAATATATAAATGCAATGCAAATATACTAACGCAACATATTTACGGACTGCCATATCAGTGATTATGTGGCAAATATCCCGATACCATTGCTTTGTAGAATAAAGGAAATACTTAACAAAATTAATTCTATTGAAACACAATATAATGAAATGCGTTCAAAGGAAACGCTAAGTACAGGAAAATTGTTTTAAACCTCTTTGTAAGTAATTATGACACGCTATAAATTAATGTCGGCACTGTTTATTATTATTATCGTGAAGAGTGTATTTCATATTATCCAAATTAGTAATAAATGCTTACATAAATGTGTCCAGTATGTCTGTCTGTTTATAGTTCTGCTTCCGAATTAGTTCATTGTGTGTGTACGACATGTAGGGAACCGTATTCCTCTGACCGATTACGTCGTTCCGGATTCTGTCCACCAGAGAAACGCCGAGCATATATATTTCTATAGTTCTCTGGGTGAGTCTATAGCGGAGCTGGTCGTACCGTCAGTGTCCTTTTTTTGGTTTGTTTGTGTGCATGTATTGTGAGATTATTCTCGTGCAAACCCGCGGGGAGGTCTAGCTTGTATAATAATTGTAAATATGGTAGACCTTCACGCGACGTACGGAAAACCCCGAATAAGGCTGCCCGCGACCTTGCGGCGGCGAGGTCGCGCCCGGGCGACGGTTCACGCGGAAACAGGATGGCCGCTGCTCGCAATTATAAAAACATTTTAATATTTTGACTCATTTGACATTTAACTTATATATAATAATATCACTTACCAACACTAACATTTAAATTGTACTAAATTTAAAACATTTGGCCTTAACGTCTGTGAAAAAAAAATTACATTACAATTTAATTATCGTCATTCAATAGGCGCTATTGCTAAACATAAGACTTTCAATCTTCATACTGATCGATCTCGCGCTGCTCGCATCCAACGGTTTCTTGTGATCTTCACCAGATCTGCCTTGTATTTCAAATTGTTTACATATCAAAAGTAATACGTAACTAGCCTGTCACTTAAACGTCAGTAGTGAGTAAAGGCTTTTAATTTTTTTTCTATAATTTAGAAAGGTTAAGAGGAAATAGTCCGCTGTCTTATTTTGCTAATCGAGTTGCTTCGGTTTTTCACTTTATGTTCTTGGTAATGTAAAAATTAAATTGTTAACAACTATGCAGAATTTCTTTTGAATAAAATAAATTGTTTCATAATGCTTCATTTAAAACAAATTAAGTAAATCGATAGATTTACTTATTTAGCATTAGTATTGCATCGTTTTAAATGAATATTGGAGATATTAGATTCTTGCACAAGATGATAGGCGGAAAAGCAATGGGTTGGGGCTGGGGAGGTGTGTGGGCGTGGGGTGGCGGGAGCTGCTGGGTGGTGTCGGGTGGTGAGGGGTCGGGGGAGGGGTGGCCTGCTCCAAGGTCGCAGAGTCACAGCCGGGCAAGGTCGGTGTGCCCGCGCGTGCCCGCTTCTCTTTGCCCTCCCCCCCTCCCCTCTTCGCCGACCCCAACACCCGATCACTCCCTAGATTTGCGTGGGACGTGACCTTTATCCATGCTCAGGAGAAATAATTGTATATACATAAATACTTAATGTCTATTACGGTTACGCAATAATCACCTATAACTTGTAAATTATAAGTTAAATAATTGCTATGACAAAATGACTGAACAGCGGAGAAGATTTCGTGTTAAGAAACAGATATTAACATTCAATAAAACAACAATAACATTATATAAAAACGCTGTTGTAACTTATCATTTCATGTAGCTGTCAATGGATTCATTAACTGCGTTCAATTATGACAATACAATTTCAGTTAAGCGAAAATTTAAAGAAAGAATTTTAAGTTCGTTTTCTTGTCTAAAAGTAGGGAAGATACTTAACTAAACTAAGTTTAAAGTATTTCTAATACATTGAAAAATGTCAATTTGTAATATGAATAAGGTTGTCATGGGTTCTAATGTACGTGGGCGATGAGCGAACTTATCCGGGAGTCACAACACTCCGCCCGCCGGTTCGGTGCCTCCTTACCTCATTTTCCTTCGACCTTCATAGCATCAATACACGAGCCGCTGTCGGAGCGGTCTACCCCATCTATACATAAAATTGTACATTCTGTTTATTATAAATCAACCATATTTTCATAACATGTGTGACATTTGCCATTTCATAAATAACGCTCAAATCGAAGGACGTTCTGTATTGAAACGTTCTTGCAGAACAGAGATTATTGAAATTATAGTTTCATGAGTGTTTTTATAATTCTAATGGTAGAAAAGAGCTTGATCTGGATCTTTACAGTAAACCGTAATTTTTCGGCCGGTTTAATGTTATCAAAATCTATGTCCCCTCTGTAATATGACTTCCATACTTGCCAAGGACTATGGCCGGATTATTACGGTTACAGGTCCTGTATTTTCTTTGTAATCGTTGGTAAAAATTCGTAACAATATTGTGAAAGTGGTAAACGTTATTAGGTAATGAAACTCATTGTTATGTAAAATGCGCGATATGATTTGCAAATGCTCCGGGCTCGACCTCATAGACGGACGAACGTAGTTGCACTCACGCGTGCTCATTGCGTAAGTATGACACACATAAATAAATACAAACACAAAAATATATTAGACTAAAATCTAATCTAGAGTATACCGAAGGTATAAAACAAATGATCCATTCTTGTAAAAGTGAACATACTTCCAAACTTTGCCAGCGAGTTATACTTGAACAACAAAAACATAGCGAAATTTTTAAAAATCAATCTATCAACTCTTAGCACTTTATAGAAATAACAACCTTAACTTAATATAAAAGGTTGGAAACGGATAAGCGCTTGCGCTATCTTTAACACGGAGAGCATTGGCCTTGATGTTAAACATTTTGGAGTAAGAATTTAGGTTAGGCCGTGTGAAAGGATCTAGGGCAACGTTACAACAAATTGTAGACATACTGCTGTAATTTACTGCTATGTATTTATCATTTATAATAAATACTTTCTAAAACTATTTCTATTATTAGAAACAAATTCGAATACTTAAGTGATACCGATGAAGACAATAAAATCATGTAACTTCTGAGTAAAGTTTGATAGAGACTTTAAGAGATAAGAATGCATATAATGTCTGTGAAAATTTCACACTAAAGCTGTCATCTTTTTTAGTCTCGCCTATTTCCCAATAATTTTTTGGGGTTGGCGCAATGTGACAGTCCTCATCTGTGCTGTCAACACACTGCTAAGGTATTGGCAATGGTTTTTACAGCCGGCCGCCTGCCTGACTTAAGCTGCCATATGATACATCGATTTAATAAAGTTTAAAATTTTAGGAGAATGCTGGTACAAAAGGTGCTTATATACAAGAATTTAAATTTTAAATAACCGAGAACGAATTACAAAGGGAGTTGGTGTTCAGAGAGAGCCGACTTTTGTCGGTTGCATAACTTAGAGTGGTCTGGGAGGGCGAGGGTTTGGGAGCGTTCGGGAGCCGGTGGGAGCGGGTGGGAGCCGGTGGAAGTGGGGCGGCTCGTGGGCGTCGGGGTCGCGGGAAGGTCAGGCGGGTCGCGCAGCCGTTCGCCGACCGCTTTTATCGTCACCGCCTATTCTAGACCAAACTGGCAAATTCGAGCTGTTATCTACGTGTACAACACTCGTTTACCTAAATATTTAACATGCAATCTTTTATTACGCGAATTATTATCACATTTTTTTAGTCACTATGTTTGTAAAGCATAAAACTGTAGTTGTTCGTAAAAAATAATTTTTTTCGTGTTTAATTTTCTTAGGAAAATTATAATAAGTTTTGTGTGGAGTTAAATTCTGTACACGATAGCTTTAATGTAGATTATATCAATCGGCTATAATGATACGGGCATATTAGGAAACCACTTAAATACTTAGCTAATACAATACTTAACTCAATATACTCCGCAATCGTCGGAGAAGATCGAAGTTGTCATAGATGAATTTAGTTACAAGCTATTATATATTAAAAGCTTCCATCATAAAATGGGAATATTACTAAGAAGAATATCTATATATCTGTCAGTGAAAGTCCTGTAAAATCGGTAAATTCCCATTAAAGTTTACAAAAAACAAACAGACAATAACAAACAAAAGAAATCATTTGACCTTTTTAAGTATTCAAAAACATTAAATTTACTTGCCTAGTTTTCGTGTTATGTTGTAGAAAATCAATGTAACCGTAATTAAGTGAACTGTGGAACAGGCGACTCACTTAACAGTTGGGTGCTCTTTTAGGGTAAGTGGTAAAGGGCTGGCGGGTGTCGCGACCTTGCCGGCCGACGTTTTTGAGCATGTAGGTCAGTTAGACTACTTGCCCTTGACCTACGCGAGGCTTTGTCCACCTTAATTTCCAGTTCAATTGCTAGCTTATTACCAACTCAACTAACTTATAGTTGTATTTTGATAGCACATAACGATATTTTTTTTTGATAAAACAAAGCGTGTAACCTTGAATACTTTGCGATAATGCTATAAGTATCCAATGTCAAACTTTTGTTGTAAAATAATATATGTACAGCAACTCATTCGTAAAATTTCTCGACTAAGATTGCTCTGTCATAAGGGAACAGAAAACGCCCACAAATTGCGCTTGAGTAACGATTCATGTCTTAACGTAAGTTATAAATAACTGCTACACGGAACGAATTGTAAATAAATACAGCGTTCTCAAATTGCGCAATGAGGCCTAATTAACAAACAGTTTCAGCAAGCGTCACGTTAACGAACTTGGACAAACTTTTACCCATGCGGGGAAGTTCATTTATTCGTGTTTATAGTATTGTGTATTAGGGTGTGGCAACAAAACGCGATTTGCGAATAACGATTTGACTTTTCCATAACCTTACACAAAAATAATATTATCGACAGTGTTGCTTACGAAGCGAAATCCACGTTTTCGCGAATTATTCCGGGAAGAGTTGATGGAGGCGAGTAACGGGTTGGCGGCGGCGGTCCGACACCGCGGGCGCGAAGTGTCGCGCGTGCGTGTGTGTGTGTCTGCGCACGCGCAGCTCGCCCGTGTGCGCGTGCGCCGCCGTGACATTGAACTTCAGTGTTCACGCGGCGGCGCACGCGTTACGTAACCGCTCAGTGCGATGTACGTAGCGCGACCCGGCCGGCGCATCTTGTTGTGTCGGCCCACATCAATCATTATAATAACAATTATATACAACAACATTCTTAACACGATCGCAACACAAACGAATAATCTTCACATTTTGACTGCTCGCATCACTAAGGCGCATGTCATAACTGAATGTGATAATTGCCATGTGCATTGTATTGTGTATATTGAGCATTGTGTCATATTATTTAGTTCCAATTCTCTTATGATTACCTAATCCCAATCCGATTGTAATTAAAAAAGTAGCGGCCCGAGCCGAGGTTCTCGAGGGACCTCGCGAGCCTAGTTACCAGAAAAGGCTAAACACATTCAATGTTGTGCCCTCCCTCTTAAGCTTCTTGTTACCCTAGCTCTTCTTAAAAAATAAATGATAAATGAAATAAAAAGAAATTTTGATTTTTTTTATTGTAAAACATTTTGGTACATCCAAAAACCATTCTGCAGTAAGAACTGGGTATCTACTTTTCCATATGAATCAAAATGGTTTTATTGTCTATATTGGTTTTATTCAGTAGTAGACGTTTTCAGGCTGATGATGATGATGATTATATTTCATATCATATTGGGGAAGAGATTTAAATCTTAATATTATAATTAATGGCGGAAGTCAGCAAAGATTTTTCAATCATCGATTAACAACTTAATATAATAAAAAAATTAAACCATATTTCGAATGTAAATAAAAGTTTAAAGATGCCATATATACATTTTTATTCGAAGGAGCTTAGCGAACAGTAAAAGGATGACAACACTAACACGGAACTGATGAGAAGAGGTGATACGTTTGCCGCCAACGCACTCTTCAAATATATGATAATGAGGTCTTTATTAATTAACTTAAAGTTTAACAGTTCCCGTATAAATGTTTGTATAGTGACAGTGTTTGTTACTATAAGTAACTGATTATTTTTACTGATACCGTGTAGACATTTTTGTTAATACGTAATGTCACCTTCAAACAATCAAACTCTAAGTAAATGTTTAATTAAACTTACAAGTAGTTCCAAAACTCTCCAATTCCAATCTCTCCAGTTCTAATACTCCAACTTTTGACATCTGTCCTTCGTTGGTATCTGTACCAATTGAAAGGTCAGATCCTATATCGCCTGTTCAACCAGCTATGAAGGAAACCAGCATTGGTAGTTCCGTCGCCAGCTTTTGGACGAGCCAGTCTGTTCTTCAACCGATTATTAGATATTGTCGAGAGTGTAATCTCTGGATACCAAGATATTTTGAACCAAACTCGATACGGGCGTTATGGACTACGCTGCGGAAACCTTATGATGGCACATTTCGATGCCCATGAAGTCATGGCTGCAGACTTCTACCAACAACTTGTGCTACTGCCTCAGTAGCATTGATAAGCTTATCATGGGCATTGTAAACTAACTTTAAACATCACCAACAGTTACCGCATAACATAATTTCTTTGACTCTACTCTAGGATTAAGATTCATTATCTTTCGCAACGGCCTCGTGTTTCAGTTAAAACTCACTTTTTTTGTTTACAACAGTAGAATTTTGCTGGATATAAAAAGTAAATATAAGCTTTTCTGAGTACTGGTAAGTTTATCCTTGAGCAACTACTAATTAGCATACTGGCTCTTCCGCGTTATAATAAATTACAAGTCTATGTGTGATATAATAATGTGCAAATAAATATACACGCGTCATCGCAGAAACGGACAAAATAGATGAGTTAAGAATGTTTTTTGTTATTTACATACTATAAAGAAAGATAATTACTTTGATTTTGGTTATCTTATGTTGATCTGACACCGTGACTGAAAACGGATACTAGACTTTGTAACAGATTCAAGCTACGAGGTTATAAGGTGTTTGAGAAAAAAAAAATATCGATAATTTCATTTTATTATTACAAATGCAGTAAAAAAGGCACATATAAACAAATTATTGTTAAGTTTTTGTAATTTAGTTTTTATTATTATTTTAAGTTATCCAAACTAAATCCATAGAAAATTTAGCTAACATTGCGTGCTAACAAACTGCTAAAAGGATTCAAAACTGTTTTGATAATAAATAGAAATAATTATAGCTGAAATGTTTGGGTCAACATAACGTTCTTTTATACAATGAGAGTGGCAAATATACTGTGTACCAGATTTTAACCACTAGGCTATTGGCAACAGGCACCAACCTATAAGCCGAGATAGCTCAATTTGTAAGCTCTGTCTCGAGAAGGAACGAGTTCGATCCTCACTGAATTTGAGCTTCCGGTAAAGGATAACATCGTCAAGAAACCGACATGTTTCAAAGAACAGGTTTTGTGAATAAGTGACATCCGTCAACACGCACTTAGCCAGCGTGGTGGATAAAAAGCTCCTAGTCCAAGCAGTGGGAATATAAAGCGGGCGTTTATTTATTATTTTTACTATTGGCGCCTGTTTAAGCGCAAAGTTTACAAACATATTGTACGACCTGTCCTATTGTATGAATCAGAGTGTTAGGCAAGTAAGAAAAAGGATGGAGTCACAAGAATGGATAAGATTAGGAATGAGTATATAAGACGAAGTTTGACAATGGCACCTGGTTTGCGTAGAGATGTTTGGGTAGAGAGAATTTTTTTTATTTGTATATTATATAAGCTTGACCACGATTGCACCTGATGGTAAGCGGCGATGTAATCTTCGATGGTAAAGCACACTAGCCTAGAAGTTTGGCTTCATCGAGCATCATGCCGGAACTCGACAAAGTCATTTGGCGGCATAGCTTTGCTGATGTGTGGTACCGGGAGACAGCGGCCGAAGCCTACCACCGGAGTTTGCTTCTCGTTTGGCATTACCCAGGGGACACGTGTAGTGTGTCATGTTTGGAGCATTCCCTACGGAAGCGAGCAGCTTCTTCCCCCAAATGGGATTTTGAAAGGAAGAGGAAGACCGAAGAAACCACGGATAAATTGTGTTAGAGATGACATGCAGTGTAAGGGGGTGAATGATGAGTTAGCGTCTGACAGGAATGCGCGGAGAAGACTGACAAACTGCGCCGACCCCAAATAAATTAGGAAATGGACCGGAGAAATGACTATTGGCGCCTGTCTTACAAGAAGCGTCACAAGCGCGTTGTGGACTCTGAAAGTTGAAGCAAATTGTTGAAACACACGAGTCGCGCTGAAGCGAGCGTGGATTATAGCAAGGTTGCGGGCCGCCAGCGTCACCTATCCGGCTGTACAAATAGCGGCAACCTTGGAATTCGGCGTACGAGACAAGGTCACGGCGCAAATCGTTATCAGCATGACGTCAGCGCGTGACCTCCGATGGACCTTCGGCGAGGTGCCGCGCGATAACGCGGCCAGATACCGATGACGACCGATAGCGCTTCGC
>DWHU01000811.1:0-15669 GCA_018247975.1 Parides photinus | reverse complement strand
CCCCTTATATCCCTCCACATTCAAATCCAACACTCTCCTCGTAACATGATTTTCATCCCTCCGCATCACATGCCCATTAAATTACTCTTTTTTAAATATTGAAATAATATTCATATCGCCTAATTCTTATCATCCAAAGAAGTACAGGACAATAAAAAACTCATAGGTTTACTTTAAAAATAACCACATCTAATGAACAATACATAGCCAAGGAAATCATAAATAAATGTGATATCATTGTGGAATTGTTTAATCAAAAGTCGTTTTTACAAACTTTGTAAATAAAAAAGTATTGAGAAGTGATAAGCAGCTTTAGGTGAAGAAAGCAAGGAATGATTTTCAGTATCAGTTTTTACTAATTGGTTAAAAAAAAGGAAACAATTATATTTTTATCGCGTGATTATTTTCATAGAAAATTAATGACGATTTTTAAAGAGAAGGAAGTAAAGAATAATTTTAAGCTTCAATACTGTCATACTTTTGAAAATTAAAACTAACAAAGGCTTCTCTGTTAAAGATAAGATCATCACCTTTGTTAGGTAATGAGTCAAATGTAAAAGAAATGAAAATATATAGTTACTTACCACAACTGTGGATAAAGTTTGTATTTATAAATAGCAAGTTTTTATTAAAACGCGTCACCTTTCGTGAATGACGAAATTATTCAAAAATATGAAAAGCTTCGTAACTACTTTACATTTTATTGCAGCGAACTCTACTTGCTCGCTAACAAGTTCGTTAAGTAGATAAGTTTTTTAGCATTGAAAAAGGCAGTTCTCACAGTAAATTAAACACAAACAAGATAATGCAGTATTGTTTAAAACCCTTCTACAATTAAGTATGTATAACTTTATCCGTTCAGCTGCAGAAACATTACTTAACTTTAACAACTGCTCTGCAGTTTGTTAAGAGCCAATTTAGCCCTCTTCTGATCAGCTCGTGCGTGATTAGTTTCCTGTGAACTTTGAAAAACTTTATTAACTTCGAGAAACTTCGCTGCGAATTCGCTGAAATGATTCACGAGCATTAAATTATAGAGTTAAATATTTTAATACTTCAAAAGTATTCTTAGATAATAATAGGAAACCCATAATAATCTTCTCACTGCTGTTAATTGGAGGCTTCTAAGAGAATGAGAGAGCTTTGGCTTTTTATCAAATTTTTATATTATTATGGCTGGTCAAGTGCGGGTTGGCGGATAACACGTATGAGAAAATCTTAGTATGATCCACGTTATATATCCATAGTATAGTTAAAGTACGTATTTTTGATTCGTCTTTATAAATAAAAAGATTTTTTTTTCGTCGTTTATTTCCGTTGAAACCATCGCGGTTTCCATTTATTATCGATTTTTATTATGAAACGATATTATGTTTTAAAAATCCTCTTAAGAAGAAACGAGGCTATTAAGTGTAATATCATCATCATCATTATCATCCATATTCATGTAGGTACGTTATATTGGTAGATATGTTTCTTAATGTATTCCATATATACTCTTTAAGTTCAATATCTCCTCATTATTATCTTGATATCGTCTGGCTAGCCTTGTCTAAGGTCTGTTGCCAGTGTGTTTTTCTACATGAGGTCCCCATTTATGCAATTTAATGTGGAAGCTGTTTTATATCAAGCATCGCCTTCAGCATAGCATTTATAAAAAGTATAGTTAACGGCCAAATTATGAAGCGGTTGTATATTGCTGGTAAGACGAATTCCTCATCAACATAGTTTGCATAACGCTGTCTGTTCAATTTGGATTCTACCTCTTAACAATTTCTCGGAATTGCATTTGCCTAATTCCTGGACCCATCGGCTCAACAGTTACATTAGCATAGAGATAGTGTAGACATTAGTTTAACACAATTCGGATACTATTGCATTACCAACTACCTACAATGGTGATGTCTCATAAATTTATATATCTTTTATCGATACCGACTTTTTTATCTAGAATAAACCACAATTACACATACTGTTAAGATACTTTGTAATGTTTTGATATTCCCAATACAACAAAGCTGTTACGGCAGCAGATTCACAATATCTGTATCCTTCTAAGTTCCAAAAATCTATACGAAGAACCAAACTAACATAATATACGAATAGGCCTGTTAATCTCATACTCAAAACGTATTAAATTCAACAACAGGCTATATTGTTAAATAGTTGTGCATCCGCCTTTTAGTCAATAACATTTTTATGACATATTCCGTTCATACAATGAATGAATGTCAATAGCAATGGACTGAACTTGGACATATAAAGTATGCAGTGTACACATCGGAATACATTACACCATATAAATAATTTACAGCGCGTATAGAAAGTATCGTAGCAAATTCACTTTCCATTATATATATCATTCATGTTTTCCTTGTATCAGTAATATAATAATAGTTGAAGCTTATTTACGCGTGTACACAAAGGAAATGTCCAAAAGTAAACACAAAGCCGGGCTTAACTCTAACAGAGTTTTCTTAAAGCAAACAGCGTTGAGAGGATTTTGAATATATTGTAGCAGAAGATAATCCTTCAGTGAATCGGCAAAGCCGTTGTTATATTTCCGGTATAACAGAGGACCATATACGAAGATTAATATTTATCATCCCATATTCCTGTTTCTTCGCAAGAGGCCATTTAAAAAGATAATTCTGCGACTCTTATTTTAACACCACAATATACACAATAATATTACTGTCTTCTGGCTATCAAATTATGAGAATCAAACTATTCTATCTATTACTTAATGCCTAGTAAATGAAAGTATTAATACAACACAGCAGAGAATGTGTGGATTATAAGGAAATCTACTTTCTGTATAAACGTATAACGTGAACAATCAATCTGTAGGGATTACAGTCCCTCGAGGAAGAAATCATGTATTTATATGTTTGTGAAAATAAGATATTACGTTTGAAGAAATATGTTTAGAAATAAACAGACTAATAACTTAAAAACAAATATTAAAAGGGGACGTGATAAAACGATAAAGTTGTTAACGTAAACAAATCTTTACAACGTCTCATTCAGGTTACTAATAGCAACAGAAATGTAACTAATCTCTAAAGAAACGTGTTACTAATTAATAGCAACATCTATTCTTTCACACTCTTGCAAATATACAAAGTAGATTTTTCACAAATTCAGTTACAACTTAAATCTTAAATGAATTTTAATTATGTTTCTGAGCTAAGGGTCGAAAGTAAGTTATCCGGTGCTTCGAGTTTTCTGTATCCAGTTCAAATAAATTAATAGCTTTAGTTGCATTTTGAGAACTTTAACCGTATAAAATTAAGTTTGGTTATAAATCTTTATGATCTCATCTATCTATATCAGTTCTATTGTGTCCGTCTTTGGACTTAGCCTCGATCCCTTCATGTCAGCTGATGTAGTTTTTCCACCTTTCCGGTGGTCTTAATTTTCCGCGGGGTCTTCGCTCTACCCACCGACCGTTATCCATTTGATGAATGTATCCCGTCTGTCTCTACTTTTTCCTCCCAATTTGTTCCACCACTTTCCTCACTTTCGATGTTACAAATTCTTAGATCCAGTAGTTTTTGTTTTTGAGCATTAGCGTTATATTAAGCTTAGGTCTACCCACTGTTCTCTGTGCAACGCGGAATTCTTCCGCAGGTTTTTCAGTGATCGTGTTGGTCTCCATCCCATAGGTGAAAATAGCAAACATTTGACCATCACAGTCTTTAGTTGCTGATTAGTTTTGTTTCATACCATACAAGGTAAAATTGCTTAAAGTTTTAACCCTTGCGTCGCACTATTTACTTTAGTAACTTTAAGTGGCGATTGTAAAGTGACACGTGAGCGGCGATGTCCTGCTGCGGGATAAGTAAGTTTAGTCATGTCTGCATCTAAATATTCATCGGGGTGCCCGATAAATAGCAGCGTTGTGTTCAACTTTTACTCATTTCTCTGACGATTTAGGTTAGTCGCTTAAACTGTGCAATGCTGGCTTTAATATTCATCGGTTTGGCCGTTTTGAAGTTCAACGCAGGCTCTGGTAAGTAGATTGCTTTTGATTATATTAGTAAGTCCGTTTCTTGGTACAACGGTTGTATAGCGTATACGTGTTCGTCACAACACCATCGTTGACCATGTAAAAGATAGACAAAATCATTTTTATTTAAACTCCATTTCCTTAATGAAGTGAATAAAACTTTCATAAAGGTCATGTCTTAAATATTATCTATATTTAATGAATTCCATATAATTTAAAAACTGAGAATTGCAATTGAAGACTGTGGTACTTTAATTCAAATCATTTCTCAGTGATTCTCACATTGATTGATATACTTGTGGAATACCTCTGTCTATAGTGCTTTATATTTAAATGTAACTAGAAACTTTATCCACATGTTAGTACTGGTAACAAAGGTTAATTTTAATCATGGTGATATAGTTAAATTTTGAAGACAGACGAACCGCTACTAATAGTTCATTTAGATGTTAACGAACAATTATACTTGAGTACAAAATAATGTTCTTTATCTAATACGAGCCTTCTTGTACACTATTGCTAGAACACAGAAATGCTATTAGAGCTATTAGAGCTAGTAAAGTGGGTTGAAAAAACTTAACTATTATTATGGACTATGTAATGGAAAAATCACAAGCGTAGAGTTAATCTACCATTTTTTAACAAAGATTCTTGACGAGAATGTCCATCTAAATTTGAATTGATCTTTTACATTACTGATATTATACTATCTAACGGTATAACTAGGAATACAAATGTCTAAATATAAACCGATGACATTTCTGAGTTATGTGCGCGTTAGAAATTAATTATCCGCCAATCCGTACTTGGCCAGCGTGGTGGATTAAGGCCAAATACTACCTCATTATGAGAGAAGGCCCTGCAAGAGTCCCTGCAGTGGGATCAGTTTTACATAAGATCTGCTGTATTATAACAGATAAAAGTGGATTTTGATATATCGTCGATAAAAGAATCTTTAAGGTATGTAATGATGTTTGTTTTAAAAGTGAAATTGAGATAAACTTAATACAAATTCCAGATGTAATATTATCAGAATTGGTACCTGTAAACGGTAAGGTAACAGATGTAGCAAAGGAGAGCGATCCTCTTGAGGAGCGAATAGTTGGTGGTAGGAACGCAACATGTGAAGAGTTCCCACACCAGGTCAGCTTTGTTGTGAACAACTCGTACTTCTGCGGTGGCTTCATCATCAGCGACCAGTACATCATGACCGCTGCCCATTGCGCAAGGAAGTATGTCTTATGTATACAATAATTATACTTGTACTGCTCTCTATTGAAAGCCTAGTGTCCTAGTAATTGTAAAAAGCGTAATCAAATCGAAGTCAATCACGAACTGTACATTATTGTAGAAAAAGTCTTGACAAATCCTATAAAATTTATATCAGCCTATATACCAACATTTTCCATTTTCGTATCAAAACGGTAACTTTTAATATATTACCAGCGACACTCAATCCTGTAAGCACATCTTGTATTGGTTGTTCTTCATTTAACTACTAAATATGCTGTGTGTCAAGGTTTAGTAGACCTGAATAATTTGCTGCATTCGCAGTACATGTGCGCTTATCGCGAATGGCGTTACTTCTGCATTACACTCCATTATCAAGTTAACGACTAACATCACATCTAACATATATATGCCATTAAACAGACAATCTATTTACAATATGTATTGCATGTACAAAAATTTCTTAGTAATAAATTGTACCGGTCTTAAAAAAATCTTCGAATTTTTCTCAGTCATATAAAAATAGAAGTTTATGTAAAGGATTAGTATCTGCACTACATCTACATTGACATATTCATCCATACTTTGGTTCCAAGATTTACACTATCTATACATTTAACGTACATGTATTAAAATATATAACGTGAATATCACGTTATGCAAATTTAGACAAAGGCCCCAATAACTGCTTAATATCATCAAAGAAATGAGTAATGAAAAATTATCTGCAGTTGTAATGTAATTTTAAATAATCTTTGCAGAGTCGACCCTTCGACAGTAGCGATGAGAATAGGAAGTACGTGGCGGAAGAATGGGACAAAAGTAACCGTGACGGAAGTAATACCTTACCCGGAGTACGACAGTCCACCATACGACAAGGATGTTGCTGTAATGAAGCTAGCTGAACCTTTGCAGTTCGACGCCTGCACACAGCCTATAGCCTTGCCACCGAAGGGATTATCTGCTAAATACGGTGAAGTCATGACAGTGAGCGGATGGGGGCGCACAAAGGTCAACATCCTTCAATAAATAATCTGTTATCTAATCCCCATACATTATAAATCAAATGACCAATCGTACATGATGATCAACATCATCACTGTCCTGCCCATTTCCCAATGTATTTATGGTTGGCGTAGTATGTCTGTCTTCTCCGTCCATTTTAGACAGACGCTAACTCATCATTCACCTTGCACTGCATATCATCTCTCACACAATCCATCCATCGTTTCTTTGCTCTTCCTCTTCCTCTCCATCCAAACACATTCATACCAAAAACTTTCTTTATTACATCCATCTCCTCTCTTCGCAAATCATGTCCGTACCAGGACATACGACTTCCTTTCATCTTTTCCACCACAGGTGCCACTTTCTAACTTCCTGTGTCTACTTTCAACATGATCAGCACATGAGAAATATTATGTATCTTTCAATTATAATTAGAGTTCCCATAAGTAATAAAAATATGAATTTATAAAAATACAGCACGATTTGTTTTTGCACTACAAAGGACTTGAACAACAAGGTCCAGCAATCTAGTTTTAAATGAATAAGTAGGAGTTTTAAAATATTTAATTTCTTACAGCAAGGTGTGACTATGATCCCGGACCGACTAATGGCAGTAAATTTGACTGTAGTCAATCACTCTTTGTGCGGCGCTGCTTACTTTCCACTCACCATCACAGAAAACATGTTGTGTGCCGGCAACTTCTTTCTAGGAGGACAAAGCACTTGTCAGGTACAGTTGTAATTACATATTTATCAGCTACAGATATAAATCGTTTGCGTTGATTTATAATCCGTCTACCATTTATTGGTTTTCGTATAAGCTGTCGAGTCGTTCTACGATACAAAAATTAGGTACCAGAAGAAACTTCTCAACTGAATCCGAAAAAAATCAGACCAAAAAATGCAATAAATAAGTGTAAATATAAGAGTAATTAAGTATTCCTAATTTAAGATTTATTATAACTGATAAAATTTTAAGTGAGAAACGAAAAAGAAGGTAAGAGAAAAGTTAAAGTTAAGGAACCACACGCAGAAGAATATTTGAAAATAAATCTAATGGAGTTTTTAGCAGTAGTACTCACTTCTTTTTGAGTTGTTCATGTTTTATTTAGTAGTAACAAGCTTAAGAAATTGCAAGAAAAAATTGTAATGACAATGGGTGCTTATAGTCTATTTTATATTACCACTCGTCCATTCTATAATAATTTTAATGATTGGCAATTTCAAGATATAAACTACGACTAATAATCTTCTATTCAGGGTGACTCTGGAGGAATCGGTTCTATAGAAAACGTTGCAAGGGGCATCGTGTCTTTCGGAAGAGGTTGCGGCCAGCCACTAGCACCGAGCGTCTTCACCGATATTTCATCGCCGAAAATGAGGGATTTCATATCAAAACACACCGGATTATAAGGTTTTGCGCTCTGTGGACAAGAAACTTAAACTTATTTATAATTAAAAAAATCAAAAATGTACATTATCTTTCATTTCATCTACTTAGTAATTGTTGAGATCCATATTTCTTTTCGATTCCATAGCATTGACACTACTGCAAAAACAGTATGAACATCGTTTTTCCGATGTAAATACAAAAACAGTTTTTTAACACGTCGTAGTCATCTTTCTAAGTCAGTTATCTTCTATTCAATCGTAACTCTTGTTAGACTAATTACGTTTATTAAGTGGTAACCCATTCCACTAGACGCCTTCACTCCTACTGCTCTTCTCACTTGAACCTGCATTGGTTCATCTACTGCTCTGAACTGATTATACTACTCTGATTATAATGATGATCAAATCGTATTGTCATATAGCTATATCCTGTACAAGAATTAATTATAAACAGGTGTTCCCTTAAGAAGCAAACATTCTATTCATTTTGCTCCTTCTTACATAAAAGTTACGGATGCCATTGACCCGAAAAAGATCTTCTAGCTAATACAAATTCAATTTCTAAAAGTACAAGGCAATTTTTAACATTTTGTTCCAGCCTTTCTTCCCCACTGCAGGGACTCGGCCTTCTCTCTTAATAAGAGAATATTTAGCCTTAATCCACTACGCTGGCCAAGTGCGGGTAGGCGGATATAGCCAGTGATATTTAATTTCTTAAAGCGCAATTGGGGGCCGAGGTCCCAAATCGCTCGGCTATCACAGCTATTTTTATTTATAAATAGAAAATGTGAAGATATGTATCACAATTCCCAGTATAATTGCAATAGCGATATAACCACATGACATTGTACCTTGAAATGCATACGAAGATGCATTTATCGAATTGATATACCGAGGTCGGTATGAGAATAAACAGCATTGGGACTATGTGGGTGATACAGTTTACTATAAATAATGAGCACGGTAAAAGGGGAAAGCATTTTGTGCTTGCTCAGATGTTCACATCTAATCATTAAAGATTAATGTGTAATTCTCATCAAAATGAGGCGCTTGATCTTTGTGTGTTTAATCTACTGCGGAATCTCTCAAGCTTCAAGTGAGTAATAATCATTGCTTTCGTTAAGTTGATTACGTACTCATACATTTATTTTTAAAGTTACTTCAAATACCTCACCGAATCGAGGGTTGCGGTACCGTTTCAATAATTTATTTAAATTTAGTTAGCTCAGTTTCAATTTTATTTTAAAGGGCTTATCTTAATTATTAATAAGCTAATACATATTTTTTTAACAATTTATCCTATGTGCATCATCATCTACTACTACTGGAAATTAATAAGTAATGGTTACTATTATATTTCTTGACCTAACCTCTACATGGACTGGCAGAAAATACAATTTTGCCTTAATGCATTTGGATGTTTTTGCAATTTATATGCAAATCAAGTTTTTAATAAACAAATTAGTAAAATTATGAATATCTAACAACTTTTCTATTTACACTAGTGCTTCAACATCGTTGTGCGTATGTCATGAATAGTGAGTATACCCTTATTCCAAGATACCTGTGTTTGGTATTGATGATTAATAAATGGAAAGGATAGTGTAAAAAATACGCTATCCTTTTTCGTTACATACTTTTGCCTATAATAAACAATATTATATATTTCTAGCAGGGATTAGCTACTAAAGCTGCAATTTCCGATAAGAAAGGCGTTTTTTCTTGTACAATATGGCTTAAATAAGCAGAGATCTTAAGTTTCTCGTCGATAACCCTTGAGTGTTGTTGTTTTTCATAGTATCTTACTAACGGAAACGGCAAACTTTGTTCCGCTTAACCGTCAATAAATGTGCAGATTTATGATTTTAATAATATAAAAAATTATAAAGTAAAATTTTTATTATATCACTACAATAAAATACAGAATTTGTTTAAACTAAATTGAATTCGAGCGGAAATAGATTTTTTCGGCCATTGAAGTTAAATTTAGTACTTATTATCCTATTTCCGACGAAGACAAATACAAAAACACAAAAATCTCGAAAATCGGTTCAGCCGTTATCGAGTTATGTGTTGTAACTAATACAGCGCCATCTATTGAATACGGACTCAATCCAATCAACAGATACCGATACTTTACGATTACGATACTTCTGTTGGTATATTTAGGAAGTAATAAATAATTGTGACTACCGGAAATTGAACAAATAATTAACTTTGCGACTATAAATTGATATATACATTATTTTATTTCTCTAGTTGGATCAAACTGCACGCGGTGTGCTAATTTGATTAAAATCAGTTAAGTAGATTAGGAGTCGATCGCGAACAAACACTGTGACACGTAATTTATGTATATTAGGATTATCATTGATTAACAAATATATTCCTGTAAGCTCAAACAAATCCAGATAAAACAAAGCAAATGTTTTCAGAAATAATGTACGAAAAAAATACATCGAATGAAGTGCATACGCAAAAAAAGGAGAGTGATGCGTTTATAGATCAGATGAGAATCGTTGGCGGTCAACCGGCCACTTGCGAGGAGTTCCCGCACCAGGTCAACTTCATTGTGAACAACTCATTCTTCTGCGGTGGATTTATCGTCCACGAACGTTTCATAATAACCGCCGCTCATTGCGCACAAAAGTGAGTAATATATTTTTTTATCATCTTCGAGGCGTACTGGAAGAGAAAGAAAAAGTCCTTCCCATTTTCCCAATTCATTACTTGGGGTTGGGGCAGTGTGTCAGTCTCCATCTGTACTAAACACCCTGCTAGGGTTATTGGCAATGTTTTTTCCAGCCGGCCGCCTGACGCTAACCCTCCTTGGGAATGCCAGTGATATTTAATTTCTTAAAGCGAGGCGTACTGGAAGATAAGATAGTATGAAATACACGTGCCTATAAAGTGCTGGAAGTTAACTTGCAACCTCCAGACTCCGCCGGAGGTTGAATATTAATATCAGACTTAGTGTGGACGTCCAGTCAACATGAGCCACAACCCGACCTCCAAGTAGCCGGATTACAGAAGACGCCTAGCTCCCAGTTATTATTAAGCTAATAAAACAGTACTTGTATTAATTTAAAATGTAATAAAGATGTTCCATTTAAAACTGTTTTTTTTTTAAATATACTAATCATCACATAACATAAGTTTCACATTTTTTCCAGCGTCGATCCGTCCACTGTGGTGTTGAGGTCGGGGAGCACGTACAGAAACAACGGGACCATAGTGCCGATAGCAGAAGTGATACCATACCCTGAATATAATGACCCTCCATTCGACAAGGATATAGCAATCTTTAAGACCGCAGAACCCATAAAATTCAATTCATGTGCTCAACCAATACAGTTACCGATAAAAGGATTCACACCTCTACCGGGATCGAAAATGACCGTCAGCGGCTGGGGACGGACCAGGGTAAGCAATTTAAGAAAGTTTAGATATTGAAAATTCACATAAATCTGTATACTATACACAAAATTACTTTGATAATGAAAAATAAAAAGAAAACTGAAACAATTTTACTAAACAAACAGAGCACGATGAACCTGATTAAAGTAGAAGTATTTGTAAGAAAATACTAAAACACTTTATAAATAGTAATCTTTTATATCTATAAATTTTATCTAATAACTGGAAGGACTAAAATCAGTTCACATAATTTAAAGCTATCCCTCGAACAGATTCAGATACTGGAATTAAAGCTAAAACCCTACTTTATTCAGGTGAAGTGTAATATGTTAGGACATCTAAAAGTTTATGTTTAAAATAAGCTCCGATTTCTCTTCACGCTACTGAGTGCTCACCGACTCGTTCAAATTGGGAGAGGTTTAAGGATACGATTTGATTTTATCCCTCAACTTTACATATATACTTTCCACACAAATTGTGTAGCAGCAATTTTTTCGCTTTTACAATAAAGCAAAACTGAAATTAATTAGCTACTTCACATCGATGGTTATCATATTTACCATGACATCTTATTTATGCTTCACCTTAATCATCATTCATTGTCCTGCCCATTTCCCAATCTATTTGGGGTCGGCGCAGTATGTCAATCTTCTCCATTCATTCCTGTCAGACGCTAACTCATCATTCACCCCCTTACACTGCATATCATGTTTCACACAATCCATCCATCGTTTCTTTGGTCTTCCTCTTCCTCTCTAACCAAACACATCCATACCAAAAACATTCTTTATTACATCCGTTTCCTCTCTTCGCAAACCATGTCCGTACCAGGACACACGACTCCCTTTCATCTTTTCTACCACAGGTGCCACTTTCAAACTTCCTCTTATGTACTCATTCCTAATTCTATCCCTTCTTGTGACTCCACACATCCACCTTAACATTCTCATCTCAGCTGCATGCAATCGTTTCTCATCCTTCTTCTTAATTGCCCAACACTCTGATCCATACAATACGACAGGTCTTACAATAGTTTTATAATAATTATGCTTCACCTTAATATCATTATAATAATCTTTAACGTAGCAGTCTTTGAAGATATTGTTTGTTTTCAATATTCAGTTTTTACTGATTGGTATCTGATGATATTTTTGATAAGAAATGATATACTCCTTATTTTTTACAGCAAGGGGCGTCGACTATCCCCGAAAGATTGATGTTTACCGACTTAGACATCGTTGAACCAACTTTATGCAATTTCGCATATCCGAACACAATGACCAGCAACATGTTTTGCGCCGGTAACTTTTTCTTCGGAGGGAAAAGCGTTTGTCAGGTATTATCAAAAGACAAATTTTTCATAACGTATACCAATGAAATTTATTAAATTTCTACGTCAAATAATTCTATACACTTATAAAGAATTTTATTACATCAATGAAAAGATTCACTGATGCTAAATGAAATGTCCGACAATACTAAGCAATATTACATTTATTTCGGCAAATAGTGAAAGTCCAGCAATATTATTAACTGACAAGATCTTTATAAAAGAATGTATTAGTATTTACTGCTAGAATATATCCTGCAAATATTTCAATCGTTATTGCCGACTCCATCAGCATGCAGCAGTCCAATGTTAGCCTAAAATTTCAAGGAATGAGCAACAAGCCGTCTTGTACTTTGGCTATAGTGTGGTTAACGTTAAAATATTTTTTTTCCAGGGTGACTCAGGTGGAGTGGGTGCTGTTGATGGTATGGCTCGAGGAATAGTATCGTTTGGACGAATCTGCGGCCAACCTCTGGCTCCGAGCGTTTTCACCGACATGTCCTCCCCGCCCATAAGAGATTTCATCACAAAATTCACAGGCTTATGAACCAATATAACACTGATTAAATTATTAATATGATTGCTTAAAAAGAACTTATTACTTCTGATAAATGTCTTTAGTATAATATAATAAAATGAGTATTTAAGTATTAATGTAAAATTTAAACTTCTTATCTCCTTACACTAATACAAAATTTTCAAATTAAAAATATTTTAATGCATAGTCAAAGTTACTTTCGTCTGTAAATACATTTTAGAATTTTACACCCATATCTTTTAAAAATATATAGATCCATTGGATAGAAAATCTATTAAATGTTAAATAGCATACGGATGATTGAAAAACATTACAAAAGATAATATACGAATAAAAAATAATAAGATGTGCTATCACTAACAGTTTATTACTTTGGTAAGTAAATAAAAAGTAATAAAAAACCTGTCTTCTTTCCTGTTCCTTACTTTTTAACCTTATAAGTACTGAGTTTAATTAAAAGTACTTAAAATGTAGGTCTACATTGCTAATCATGAGGGTGGGCAATTAGCAACTAATATATACAAGTTATCAGCTTAAATAGCATTGTTAAACGGTATTTAAGGCATTTGTTAATTCAACATTGTACTGATTAAAGTCAGCAGAAACATGTTGTGTTGGATTTTTATTTCACTGTGTCTCGTATCGATTGGTGGATCAAGTGAGTTTTCTTACGCAAAATAAGGAAAGAATCGCTTATATAATGTAGTTTATGCGTTACATTGTTGGAAATAGTCAAAAGTGTAGAAAGTTCTCAAGGAAGTAGGAGATATACCAAAAGCATAATAGCTGGTGAGATGTGAATAGGAATAGAAAGGTAGTGGTGGGTAGTATCCAGTAGGAGACGACTCAGAGTGTAGCAATGACATAATATTGACAGGTGATGATGATAATATCCTGTTCGCATCCGTTTGGATGTAAAAAAATTAATACAAGTGTAAAATCAACGAAAAGCACATAAATATGAATATTCCAACCATGTTGTAATGATGAAAGTTCGAGATGATTTTCAATTTTACCCGTTTCAGATATTATACTTTCGGAAAAAGTTCCGGTTGAAACGATTGAAGAAAACAGAGCAGTTGAAACCAGAGATTTGGATGAACCGGAAGGAAGAATCGTTGGCGGTCGTAACGCCACCTGCGGGGAGTTTCCACACCAAGTCAGCTTCATAGTGAATAATACGTACTTCTGCGGAGGATTCATCGTCAGCGAACGTTATATTCTAACAGCTGCACACTGCGCCCAAAAGTTAGCTACTTTCTTACTAATTTATAAACCGCTCAACAAATTTTGATCAAGATTTTTTGCGAGAAAGTTGAAAAGTAAAATAACACTTCTTGTAAAACTTATTTCTAGCAATACCAAGTTTTTGTTTTAACAATTTGTGTTATTGACCATTCCGAGTTAAACTGTATTGTATGTTATTAAAAAGAATAAGATTGTTTATAGCGAAAGAGTTAATCAAATTAATTGAATTCTACCGCAGATAAGGTTGCGGCAAAACATCGTAACTGTCGTTAAATATACGATACTGCTAATCATTAATAAATTTAGGTTAATTTCGTTTGATTAAGTTTCTGATATTTTAGTGTACAACCTGCAACGGTAGTGTTAAGATCGGGGAGTACATACCGTACCAATGGCACGATCATACCTATAATAGAAGTCACTCCACACCCTGGGTACAATAATCCACCATTCGATAAAGACGTTGCTGTTATGAAAACAGAGAAGGCAATCGAGTTCAACTCTTGCACAGAGCCGATAGCGTTACCAGCTAAAGGTCTGACTGCGAGGGCTGGAACAGTTATGACCGTAAGCGGATGGGGTCGCACCGAGGTATTTTAAAATTTCTTGCACTTAAGTACCGAAACTTTCACAGACAATTTAAAATCTTTCTGGTTAATACAGATTATAAAATAACTTTTAAATTTTGCAATAAACAGCCGTTTGTAGACTAACTAAAATGACAGGTTTTAAAGATTATCAATTTCTCCTCACGTCATCATTGTCTTATTCCTAACTTTGTCTTTCTCGTCATCTGAACTCAAAAATAACATTACTCCTCATTCAATAATAATCTGATAATTGAAATTCAAAATGTTTAATGACCATGATACATAAGTTATCTATTATTGGTAGTCTAATATTTTATATAGTCTAATGCTGAAATACTTTAAGGCTAGTGAAGCCATAATAGCATAATGAAGGGCTAATGATGTCTTTACAGCACCCTTTACCACCATTCATCTGAACAACAGAAATAATACTACCATTAATGGTTAATTATATATAGAGCATCCTAAAAAAGTATCTGCTAATGAAACTGATGATACATTACGATTTCAGCAAGGAGCGGCAACAATTCCCCAACAACTGATGGCAGTAAACTTAACAATAGTAGATCACCTGTTGTGCCAACTTGCTTACTTCAACTTGCGTTTCACAGAGAATATGCTGTGTGCTGGTAACTTCTTTTTAGGCGGGACAAGTACATGTCAGGTATTTAAAATTATTTATTGCATTTGCAAAATCGGCAAAAGTAAACATTAACCGTCAAGTAAATACATCGATCACTAAATCTAGTGTAACCTAATTTAAGAGTCTAACACCCAGTCAGTTGTCCTGCCCATTTCCCAATCTTTTTAGAGTCGGCGCAGTATGCCAGTCTTCTCCATTCATTCCGGTCAGACGCTAACTCATCATTCACCTTACACTGCATATCATCTCTCACACAATCCA
>DWHU01000810.1:0-15672 GCA_018247975.1 Parides photinus | reverse complement strand
GTATACGATATAAAACATATTTATTTTAAAAAGTAATAAAACCTCAAAGATAATTTATTACATTAACTTTAAATAATAACAATAATGAGTTTCTACGCCATTTAATTTCATTATTTTACAAGTAGATATTTTCTACACAATGTTCAACGCTATATAATATTCATTAAATTTAAAAAGAAAACAAATAATATAAATATATGTCAAATATATATTCTATCATTCACTTGTTTTTCTCCAATGTATTCATCTAATGTAACTTCAATATTAATTCTATTCAATTTATCGTAACTTTTTAAAAATGTAAATAAGTTTTTCATCTTTTATTTTACCTTTTATTTATCAGGCGCAATGAATTTTTAATTTTTTTTTTTTGATAAAAGTCACAAACTACAATTTTAAGATACTATCTTACAGCAATTTACAAACGGGATTAATTTGAAATTAAAGGATAGTATAGACGTGAGCATGTGATTGCTTTAAATATAATTGTTAAACTTATTTTGTAGTATAAAAATGGAGCGTCGAAAATAGATTTGAAGGACAAAAGGAATCTTTTTATGTTTTACTTATTACTCCATATTAAAAATAAATACTTACCTATAGTTTTTAAAATCTGCAAATCATCTAATTCGTACTCTTTTTCCTCCTCAGAATAATCCGATTCAGTCGCAGTAGTAGACTCTTGCTCTTCCGAAGAGGAAGCTACCGATAAAGATCGGATATCAGAGCCTAGGTCCGAGCTACATTCCCGTACCATTTTTGCACTTGCCATCATCATTTTAGAAATTAGCTTTTAAATATTAAAAAATATAAATTATCATGTAACCTCGATGAAATTTAAAACATTTTTAACCGTTTAAAACTGATTATCTTTATAATACGAATGCAAATGTTATAGAAACTGTAACAATTTTTTTTTTCGAAGTATTAAAAGTTGTACCGACGAACGAGTTCAAAACGCAAGTCGATGTATGAGAGTGGAGACATTCACTTCTCAACGCGGCTCGTTTCCAACTGGCTGCTTACAGATATAGAGATCGCGACGGAACCAACTATACTTACGGTACGTAAAACATATAACTCAATTTTGATTCCGTATGTACATCTACACCTTTTCATCTCAACCGTAGTAACGATTATTTGTTTATATCCCATAAATTTAAATATGTACGGCGCCCAATGGTATGTAAACTATATTTTATTCGGTTTATTACAAAGTTTACCACTTTCTGTTACTTAGTTTTTTTAAATAAAAAGAACGATAACTGTTATTAATGAAACAGTTAACGATTTTTTTTAAATCAATTATCTCAAGTTGATATTTTTACAAAACAACAATGACAACAGTCCAGTGTTATGTTCATCCGATAATGAAATGTATCTTTTTGTGTTTATTTACTATTTATTTTTGATATGGATTACTGTATTTGTGATTCTATATGGGCTTGCAAGGCCTGAAATAAAGGTTTTATTATTAATAATAATCTCCCCTCTCGTGACAAGTATATTACCAAAGATGGATAAAACATTATTTCTATCGCCAAACAGTGTTGTGCAAATAGAACTTTTTCAGCATGGATGGAGTTATACCTGGTATACTGAAGTTGAATTGGTAATAAGATGTATAATTAATCTAGAGGCGACGAACACAAAGTTTCTTAGGCATGATAAATATATAATTAAAAAGTTATAAGATAAAATAAAATGTAAACTTTGTTCGTTTTTAATGAAAACTTTATTAGCCAACAAGCTTACCACAAACAAGATATACTTAAATACAACGATTAAACAATATCAATATCACTAATGTCCGATATATTAGTTTATTAATTATTTATACATAAAAATAAATTACTTTTACGTTTACATACATACAGGCTGTGATAGCAGAGTGGTTTGGGACCTCGGCCTCCGATTCGAAGGTATCGAATCCGGCACGCACCGATGACTTTTCTGAGTTACGTGCGCTTTAAGAAATTAAATATCACTGGCGTTATCCGCCAACCCGCACTTAGCGAGCATGGATGATTAAGGCCAAATACTCTTTCGTTATAAAACAAGTCCATGTCCCTGCAGTGGGAACATACAGAAGGCTGGAAAAAAACGTTTACGTAAACCATACGTAAGTAAGGTAAGGTTTACGTAAAAGAAAGAACTTTCATAATATGGCAAAAATAGTAGTAAGAAAAGTAAAGCATATATGTATTCCTAAGAATTATTTAGAAATTAATGAATTTTGGAAATTTCTTTAACGTACGAGAAGAAAACTGGAGACTATTGTTACAACTAATGTGTTCTCTACATATTTATAAAAACTGAAAGAAATACTTTGCTGATATTATAATAATTACAATATTGATTACAACAGTTTATTCTAAACTATCAACTAATTATTTATGAAAGAAAAATCGAGTTAATGTATCCATCCAATAATATTTTTAACAACTATTCTTTAGCTGTGACGTTGCGACGCCAAAAATAACTTAACGATTGTAATGTAACCAAATCTCAAAGAGCTTTTCCTGTAGTTTTATTTGTGCAAAACGTCATTTATGGATTTACCTATTACGCTTTATCATCATGAATGTGAACAGATCCAGAGGCAAATCTCATACCACCTATCAACATCGTAATGAATATTGTAAGACGATTTAATATTCTTTTACAGAATTTTTACTATAATAAAGGCCGGCATAGTTCCATTCACATATAAATCTAGCTAAGTTTTAAGAGAAGTATTCTTCATCAATCACAGCGTCTACGATGTTATCAAGTTTTATACTAAAATAAATACCTACACATTATAATCAGCATAGTATATATACAAATAGCATAAATTTATATAAAGGTTAATAACACATAATTATTTATATACTTGGTATTTTATACAAAACAGAGAAGCGACGTTTATGTAACATCCCACAAAAAGTATATAGCAGATGTATTTATTTTTGATTACAAAAACCATACAATATAAAAAACAAAAAAGAATTAATAAATGTATATTCATAACTTTTGACAGTATCACAACTAAACCGAAAAACTAGGGCCGCCGGTTTTCATAAAAGTAACAACAAACTGAAATTGATTAATCATAATTGATACAACTCCCTTAATTTACAGTATTATAAACACAAATTAACAGTATATAAACACTCATTTATAATGGATAAATGACTGTTACAACAAATGAGAACCGCAACATAAAATAGAAACCATAACAATGCAATTCTTCATTAGCAAGGTATTTATTACAAAGCTTACTTAACAGTATTAAGTTTGCTCGCACAGTACTATTTGAAAATAGTTTTAATTTATTTCTAATTGCCATAATATAAAACCATTGGTAACTTGATTAAGATCACAATATCACAAAAAATAAATAAATTGTTATAGTTACCTCCACCACTACATGAACTTTTCTGTTTATTGGTTGTTATTAAGTATGGCAAGGTGTACTGAAATGCAATGCAAATATTGACACTTACGCTGCAATATTGTTTAGATAAATTTTCTTTTATATACATATAGTTTAACATGTATAACAAACAGTGCAACTTTTTTCAAATACAATGGCAAATTCTTGACTGCATATTCGCAAGTTTAAATGACATTGCGAATTTTAAAGCGTTCTTGTTAAAAATACTCCAGCTTACAGTTTATAGCTAGAATCCTGTAAAGTTGTCATGGCCACAGATTTACAATTTGGTAGTAAATTATAGAAGAGTAGTTTACAGATTCGAAAAATCACTGCCTGCCTCCATTTAAACAGCACTGCGCTTGTCTCACTCGCATATAAAATTTATTTATTGATTATTTTATTAATTTATTTATGCAAACTTATTCCATTATGGAATCTTCCATTAGGCTTGAGGTTGAGACATTAAAACGGTAACGGTAAATCCGCTGCACACAGTTGACATATTTACAACAAGAAAAACTTATACCATATATCAAATATTTACTAGAACTGTTTCTAAGTAAAGAGAGAAGAGAAAAATACAATATACAGGTATTAGGGAAGCACAATATAATTTATTATATTTCAACTATGCTATATACTATAAACGAGAGTATGAAATATCTTATACACAATGTATGAATACTTGTATACAAAACATATTTTTGCGTTGTGTGCAATGTATAATAGGGCTTTATATGTTAATAATAAAGATGAGTCCAGCGTGTGTTGCAACAGCGAGTTTCCCGTGGCTCGAAGGCGAAGTGCAAAACGACATTGACGTCACGTCCGCCAAAGGGAACCGCTCGGGGAAGTTCTGCTTCGACTCGCTGAACATTGAGCTGTTATCGCCCTGGATGTACAAACATACGTGTGTTAGAGTTTGATTCTCAAAGTGATTTTCCAGACATATTTTTACAATAAAATAAACATGAAAACTTTTTTAATATTTACTGAGTGACACAATGATTAAGATGGCCACGCGATTGTATGTGATACACCTGCTCATAACAATATAGCGCCTACAAAGATAAACGTTGTGCTCGTTACCTTGAGGTATAAAATGATAAATATCTTACCTCGGTAAATTTATTATCTACTACACCCTTCAAACTTGAACACGGTAATGTTTTACACCTATTTAATGAATGAAATAGACGCTACTGTGTATAGAGATGGCCTCCGGCAACAGGGCCTTAGCTACTAGTGAAATAAAAGAAAACAATAGAAATGAAACAAGGTTAAATTAAAAACGTACTCATTTCTTAACAGAATGTTTTTAAATTACCTTGTCCATATGAATCCTGAGTTTAAACTCGAGACCGTATTCTTTGATAGCTTCTTCATAAATCAACGGTTCCACCTTCATTGCCAAGTCATCGTTAACGTGTTTACTTCTTTTTTTCGCTAATGGGGCCATATTTACGAACCCAACGATCTGTAAATAGTGTTAAGGAAAATTTATTGATATAAAATCTGTATTTATTAACGCAAAAATTACTAAGCCAAAAAACAATGAAAGCTATTATATAAGGTAACTTTTACGTTCCTTTTAAGCGTTGCAGATCAATTATGTATGCATGCGAATAGTGACGTTTAAATGAAGTTTGTTTACTAACATCGCGACGTTGATCTCTGAACGCGGGGTGCGTGCGAGTGGCACGTAGCACGGGCGGAACGTACGCTACACCGAGACCGCAGCGCATGCACGTGGCCAGCGCACGCTGCCCGCCGAGCCTCCGCCCGCCGCCGTGCCACTCTAGTTCGTTCGTCGTATGGTTTGCTAAACAGTAATGAATGAAACAATTAAACATGTAATTGCGAAACAATATTTTAAACATAATACTGTTTTGCAGCATCTTAGATATTTTCATAAGCTAACGCTTGACCTCAGTTTCACGATTTTGTTACAATTAGCCGTGGTCAGTGACGTTATCACCCAGAATATATTGCCGATACATTATAACCGGAACACAGGAATGCTGCTATGCAACATACGTAGAATATGAGGGTTGAAGCCAGTCAGACATTGATCGAAACAGAGTCATTTGCGTTACTAGGCAAGCGCTTATCCTTTGCGCTAGTTCACACATGTTTCATTTATTGGTATTACAATAATAATTTCAATCATTAACAAGCTTGATTTACGAATAAGAAAAGTACCTATACAATGAAAAAAAAATAATGAATAGGATATATCTCACCGATGGCTTCGTCGGCGGTTACAATGACGGATGGCCAATGCGGCGTGAATGTTGCGCAGGCAGTAGCGAGCGGTGTGTAGAGGCGCGGTGCGGAGGCTCGCAGCGCGGCGTGCGCGCCCGTGCACGAGGCGCCGGTCCACGCGCCGCACTCGCCGCCGTCCTCACCGTTCGAAGGAAATAATCCCACCTCTAATACGTCAACAAAAATCAAATAGTAATGATTCATCCGCGATAGCCAAGTGGTTAAGGACCTCAGCCTTCGATTCGGTAGTCACGAATTCCGAACCTGGCGAGCCCCGATGACTTTTTTCGAGTTATGTGCATATTAAGCAATTAAATATTACTAGCAATATCAGCCAAACCACAATTGGCCAACGTGGTGGGTTTAAGGTCCATTCATCTCTCATTATCAGAGAAGGCCTCGAGCAGTGGGAACATTAAATGGGCTGTTCAAGTTAATCATTCATCACTAATTTACAGCCCCCATTCGAAATGAGTACTGGAATTGTACATCTCTGATGTCATTTGTATAAGACCAGATATCGTCGATCGAATAGCGTGCTTCGAGTCAAAAATTTCCTTAAAAAACCATTCTGTACGTAGTTTTTAAAAAAGTGTGCAATATAACGATCAAAGAGAATTTAGGAAACTTTGTCTTATAGTGGGTATAAAAGTCAGATTAAAATGTATGTTAAAAAAATAAAAATTTTACTAAGGATTACTCTATCCAACACTTATAGATATAAAACTATATGAACATTAAGAATATGATTGTTATGAACTGTGATATTTTGTGGTTGTTTTAATAAATTCTTACCCGCTATACAAGTGTTATGCGGTCGATCATCTTGAAATGGGTATAAAATTGTAACTCCGTCCTCAAAAGTTTTCAGAAGTGGAGAATCGCAATCAAGATTATAAAAGGCCGTTGTACCATCTGCATAACCAACTAAAATAACAGAATGGCCTTTTTGCTAAAAATAAAAAAATATATATTTAATCCATGAAAAAAGACATTAAAACAAAGTGAATATCACATTAAGACAATCTCTCACCTTTGACCAACAAATAGCAGTTGCTTGATATTTATTCCTTTCTCCTCCGCTGCATAATCGAAGTTCAGCTGACGGTTTTATTTTAATAATTTGGGGATCCCTAAAAAGATGTTTTGATTAAGTAAAATAATTTCTAAACATCTTAAAGTAATTAAAATAAAAAGTAAGAAGAAATATTTCTAAAAATCATTATAATACTTACTGTAGGTTTTTTTCATTTGGATACGGAACTACAAAAATGTATGCAGATCCATTTGAACAGGCGATTGCTAAAACGCCTAGTCGTACTTCACTGCTGATTTTATTCTCTTTATCAGGTGAGTGATCACGCACGCCTGATGGGCACCAATCCATTGCCCACACTGTGCCATAGTCGTGTGCTATTCCAAGGACAAATTTAGGTAACCTAAAAAAAAATTATTATTTATACTTAATTAGTACATGGATTTATCAAGGAAATTATTTTGTAGCTGTCAGACTGCGCGTTGCCAGACGGATATGGGATCTCTGGATAAGTTATGTTAATTGAAGGCGTTTTCGCTTTACTGATGAATGAAATTATTACATTAATTATTTTAGTGCTAAGCGAAAATCGATACACATAGCTTTGGAAAAAGTAAAAAAAAAGACAAAGTAAGAATGATATTTCAAAACATAAAAATTATGTAAAAAAGAGAAGAAAGGGAGAATAATAGGATGTCAATTGTTTTGTAGAGAAGTCATCAGCAAAACATTTCAAAGTAAACACAACTATTAAGCAAGGCGGCAAAAACTTGCGCTGCAATAGTTGTTCCATGGACGATCTGTTAAAAAACGACTTAATAGCAATAAAAAAGAAATAACCTAGTGAAGTCTGCAAAGTGCCAAAGCTGCACGAGCGAGCGGTGCGCTACAGTCTGTGCAGCGCGCAGCCGCGGCGCGTCGGGCCCCGCGTGGCTCGCCACCGCCAAGTAGTTGCCGGTGGACTCGTCCTGCTCTTCCCACCTGCTCGCCGCGCGCACCGGCACCCACGACACGCATCTTACACTTCCACCCGCGAACAAACTACAAACTAAATTGTAATTTACGCATTAAATTTTTTTGTCACACAACACTAGTCCCTAATTTTACACTGTGATAAATGTCCATAGACACTGAAGGACTCGCCCTGAATACTCTGTCTCATGTCAGTAAAGAAAACAGGTTGGGAGTTGATGAAAACATTAGCGGTTGTAGAGTAAATTCTAATATCTAATTTGTTGTCATGAAAATTGATTTATCTTAATCGGATTACTGAATGGTATAATGAAAAAGATATTTATTTGACGTTTTTATTCATTTGCAGTTAACGAAAACCAGAGAATTGTTGATATTGTGTAGTTTCACCTACGAAATAGCAGTAATATAATACTTATATTAGTAGGTAATATACACATGTGTTTGAAAGTATACCTTTATTTTTCTTTGCTTCAAACCGTTTGTATGTTGTCCATTCTTCATTAGCAATTCTTACTTTGCACGACTCATCCAAAATAGGCAAATACTTTGGTAAATCTTTTGAATCCAACTCTTGGTATTCACTTGTTATCCATTGGGGAAATAATAAATCAAGCGTATAGTGCATATTAATACTGAAAAACATATGAAATTATTTTCATAATATTATTCAAATCATCTTTAAAACCATTATGATAAATAATATTTTTTTTTAATTGATGTCTCCTACATATTAAGTAATATTATAGCATAACATCTCGCTTCTCACTCGTTTCACTCTTAATAGAGTGGTCGTGGTCGTTCGATAACGACTCTCTTGGGAAAAAGGTAGTGTTGTTATTTCCCGTTGCCTTCCACACCGCAGTATAATAGTAGGTTCAGGATGTTAAGAACGCTGCTGCCCGCTCGTCGCGATAGAGATCATTAGTCATCTTTTACAACACCCAATGGGGATAGGGTGGTGCTATCCTGGCAACCACAAGGGTTGGCATAATATATTGGCAAGCAATAATGACAATGATGAAGATTTTAACAATAATATTCACTTACAAATCGATAGCCCCTTGAGAAACGTAATGGCTTGCGTTATGAACTTTGAACAGTAACCGGGGAACTTTTGCAGCTGTAAAAAAATGAATCCATAAAAAACTTTTAGATATGAATTTTACAAACAAGCACTACTTGAGCCTACATTACATTATAAACATGCACTACTTGAGCCTATTTACGCATGACTTGTAGAAACTTAAATATTTATTAGTTGTTTGTCGTCGTTGTTTTCGGTGTTTATTAGTTTTGAATACTGAACAGATAATTTGCGAAATATTTGCACCACAGCTGGTATGTAATGTATATCCTGTAATTACGTTACTATTACTATAACACTATAATAATAATTTTACTGAATAATTCATCGTGATTTGAAGAACAAAAACACGGCATTTCATCAAATAATCATCGCAAGAATCAATAACAGCAATTTTGATTGGGAGACCTCTTATTAACGGAACGTTTTAATTATCTTCGAATAAACGTTTTGCACGTATTATACTATGTAAATACTTACAAAAATCTACGTAACATTTCTTCTTATTGGCACCCTCTTCCGCCTCGTCCAAAGATACATTGGAGTCAAAATCGCTATCTGATTCTTCTTCTGATTGACCGTCAAATTGAATTGAGACATCAGAATCGCTGACACTATCGCTATGAGTTTCACAGTTGTGATCGTTAAGTTCTGAATCTAAGTCAGTGCCAAACTTGCACGATGAGCATTTATGTTTAAACTGCAATATTTGATAATAATTTAGTCCAGAATAGATTTTCTGCTCATGGAATGTTTACGCTACCCGAGACCGCCTGGTGTGCGTGTCATCTTAGTTACTTTTAATACAAATGTTACTTAATTTCCACGGTATATATAACAATTGAAATCATGGGGAGTAAATAATTTGAAACATAGTATTTCATTAAAATAATGCAGACCTACTCTTCTAAACCAATATATTTATTTTTAACAGTTTAATCTTAACCGATAATTATTAGTTATAGTGATCAAGTATTAAGCGATACAAAAATATTATTTATATAATAAAGATACTTACATTGTTCATACAATTTTTGTAATTTTCTATCACTACATTGGCTCTGAAAGGATATAAGGGTAAATCGTAATTATCTTATAGTGATAATCTATAGGAGTTTTAGTTTTCAGAAAGATTGTACAAACTTTTCAACATTACTGAGCAAAAAGTATAACCACAAAACTAAGGGTGTACCAATAAAGTCTTCGTAGAATATAAAGCGTATCTAGTATAAAATACTCTGACTTTTGTCAACCGGAACGCGGCAATTCTGTTATTGCAGCACATTCACAGTGTGTGTTAATAAGTTAACGTTAGTCAGTCGGAAAGGCCTGAAATACTGCAGCAAACAAGTGCAGAATTTTACATAATAAATGATGACCTTCATTATTTTATATATTCAAAATTAAATGAACAATTATAAAACATTACCAATGTAGTTAGATAGCAGAGCAATTAGTAAAATTACTGTGACAACGAAACTTATCATCTTTTTTGTACCAGTGTATATCATCCTAAATAGCGGAATATTGTTATGGGCAGGCTTAAATGTTAGATCATCGAGTGTTTTCCAGTAATAACTCAAACATTTTAAAAATAATAAAGTATGATGGATTGCTGTACGATAGGATACGATAAGATTAAAAATGAGTAATAAGAGGAAGTTTGAAAGTGGCACCTGTGGTAGAAAAGGTGAAAGGAAGTCATTTGTCCTGGTACGGACATGTTTTGCGAAGAGAGGAAACGGATGTGATAAAGAAAGTTTTTGGTATCAATGTGTTTGGTTGGAGAGGAAAAGGAAGACCCAAGAAACGATGGATGGATTGTGTGAGAGATGATATGCAGTGTAAGGGGGTGAATGATAAGTTAGTGTCTGGCAGGAATGCATGGAGAAGACCGACATACTGCGCCGACCCCAAATAAATTGGAAAATAGACAGGACAAAGAAGAAGATGGATTGCTTGTACATTACCTTAGAGCAGCTTTTCTGTGGTCTTTAGTACTTTTTCGCTCTGTATTTACGTTATATACTTTTTCCTCGCACTGCTTTACCTTTCTTTCTTTTATAAACTCCTGTTCTCTATGCATACTTAGATGTTGATTTTTATATATACACAAATATTTACAGTTGCAAATATCGCAATATGATTTATAATAATCTATTTCCTAAAAATAGAATAACAATACATATCACAAAAAATGAAGACCATAAATTGTATTATCTTCAATATTTATTTATTACCTCATCTGTCTTTCCACATGTAATTATATGAGCATAAAAGCCGACGCACGAAACTCTGGATGTTTTACAGATTTTACAAATAAATTTTTTGTTAACTTGTTTATATTCTTTAAGATATCTTTCAACCGTGTACGAGTTTCTTAAATCCTTTGAATAAAAAGAAACGTACTGTAATTTTTGAATTAAAAAAAAATTACAACATATTGAAACAATTTAACAAATTTCATAACTTACTATAGGTTCCATACCAGTAGCCCAAGCAATATTGTAATGATAATTCATTGCATGGCTTCTCCAATCTTGTGGCTTCACTTTTTGTAAACAAACCGCACATTCCATCAAATTATCTAGAAAAATAACACATTTTTATTAAACAAGCAAGCTGGATACATTACAGTAAGAGATACGCCTGCTGATAACATCGTGGCGCATACAACAAGATGCCTTTTTAATATTTTTGTTACTTAATTGAAATAAAGTAGTTTTTACCTCCATCAAGTACACTTGCTCTTATGGTTTTATTGCAACCTTCAATATGATCCAGAAATGTTTTTACATATTTACGTTTAATTCCACAAGATTTGCAAGTTAAACCGTTGCTAAGTTTTGAGAGTGAGTAAAGATGCGTATGCACTTGCTCAGTGTTCTCCAAATCCTAAAACATGTTTATGTTAACCTCACAAAATAAGTTACACAAAAAAATGTTTAAATTGATTTATGAAATGTGTCTGTTTTGTAAGATAATGAAATAATTAATCGAGAGGGAAAAGAATATTTGTTGATATGTATATAGAATTTATTACAAGTCCATAAATCATAGATTAAAATAAATGGCATTTATTCTTTGGCCTTGTGACAGAAAACCGAATACTAGTAGTGTGAACAACAACACCGACGATTTTAGATATTATACACATGTGTAACAATTTATTAATTTTAAAACGATTAAAAATTCTATAATAAACATTTTGGGGAGTAATCTACGTAATTAAACATTTATAATAAATTAATGGATAAATACTTACTAAAGGATTTCTCCCTTCTATCCAGGCTAAATAATTATGTTCCCTTTGGATATGATTAATCCAATCCTCTCCTTCCACTTCTGCCTGACAAACTCCACATTTCGCAAAACCTGTGTATAAAAATTCGCTTATGTCGATGGTATTGTCTAAACTGTCATTTGTTTTAAGTATCCCCTGAGAGTCGTTCGTTTGATCCAAATCATTTGTATCGCTGTCCGGTACCTAAGAATTAAAATTCATTCAAAATTTATATACACCCTAAACGCCTTCGATTATATAAAGCTAAACGTCTTACTGCAGTAATTAAACAAATTTAATAAAAGATGAAGTAAAATCAGAGACATTTTATTTAATAACTTTTAATACTATCAAATCTTTGGTAAAGTTTGTCCACTGCTGCTTCTAGAAAGAAACCAAAATTTATTCCGTTTCTGGATAACTTTGGGGGAAACCTTTGTTTAGCTATTAGACGTTATTGAGCTGGTGAAAATAATTACTCATTTCCATACAGTAGTCGTACACGATGATTGTTTCGTGAAAGCCTGTTTTAGTCGCAGTGATGTTGAAATAATTAAAAGTTTACAACCAAAGTGACAAATCATATAAAATATTAATATGTAGACATAAAACTACCACAAGAATTACAGAACAAAATATAAAACTAAACTTCAATAATACTTGCCATATTATTACTGCATTTACTAATATGACGTAGAAATGATTTAACGTACATGCGCATTAAACCGCATTTAGCACAATATAGACCTCCTGTGTGTTTGCAGACGATATTTAAATACCTCTGAACTTTTTTTTCATCTTTTATGTCCTAAAAACAGTTAAAATATAATTATAAATGTTAATATATATTAATAGCATATAGATAACAAGGATTGGTATATAAATTAATTATATATAATAAACCTTTTCAAATCACTCTTATTTATGTACAATAAGCTATGTAATTAACCCCGATTTCACAAGATGTTAATGATAAGGCACCTGAATGAACAAGATATAAATTGAAGTAAAAATCTAACAACAATTTAAAATGCCTAAATGCAATAATTGTAATTGTTGTTATTAAATACATAATTAAACATGCGAACTACTACATTCATCTTATATAAAGAAGAATAATATGTAAATTTATAACTCATAAGCATCGTCGTTAATATCGATAATGAACATTACTTTACTTAAACATTATCTGTGTACGTAAACATATATACATTACACTGCATACAGTATAGCTGACTTCCAAACATAAAGGGTTGCGATGAAATGAAGACACCAGTATAGATTTTTACTTACTAAAGGATTGTTTCCTTCAACGTGCGCCAAATAATTATGTTCCTTTTGTATGTGTTCTACCCATTGATCCCCATCAACATCACTTTTACAAACACCACACACGACTGTACCGTTAAAAGTTAATTGAATTTCTTCTTCTGCTTGTTCATTACTAACTGATGATATGTTAGATTCAGAAGCCACATACTACGGAAGAAAGTGTCTTACATTAAGTAAAATTTAGTATTTTTAAATAATAAACAGTAAAACAGCACTGAGGTGTTCAATATTAATTATATAAAAAAATATTAATTAACTCTATGTTAATTAATAAAATAATATGTGTTTTATAAATTCTTGCACAATGGGTTGACTCTAAGTCTTAATACCACATTATTGAAGTAAACATAACGCTCTTATATGTTGACAACTACAGCTAATGCATTCATGGCGGTAGTTTTTCAATGCGAAACTGATAGCTAACAAGCCGGTTCGTAAACGCTACCACCACCCAAACTCCGTCTCATGAATCACGGTGGTTCTGATTAATACTTCGATTTTCATACACAATGAATTTACCACAACTACTAAAAGAAATATAATAAAAAAAAACTTACACTTTTTCCATCACAGTTATTTATGTGCTGTAAAAATACTTTGGCATATTTACGGCTCAATCCACATTTAGAACAAATCAAACCATCAATTTGCTTGGATATACTATGCAAATGAAGTCTCACTTGCTCCTTGTCGTTTATATTCTAAAAACATAATATTTTTAGCTAAAAACATAATATTTTTTCAAAATCTCATTCACCAAATATAAGAAATAAAACTCACCAATAATGGTTTTCCTTCCACGCGTGCCAAGTAATTGTGTTCACTTTGTAAGTGATTTAACCAAATTGCTCCATCCACTTCAGCCAGGCAAACACCACATTTAACAGTACCTTTTTGATAAACATTACTATCCTCTAAAATACAAACGTTATTAGGTTCTGACAAATTTGTATCATTTGACAAATCGTCATCTTGCAATTCCAAACCTCCTTCTTTACACTGAAAAAAATAACCACTTGTTACAGTTTTCTTAACAGAAATTTAAAAAACTCTACAGATAGAGCCATGTGTGTTATAAATTATAAAATATTTTTGCTTCTTATTAATATTAATTGACATCCGGCAGAAGATATAATATTTACTTTATTATTGGATAACATAAATAAATATTAAGTTTTTTTAAACTTTTAACCTAAATGGCCATTTATCTCGGTGTTTTTGCGGTGTTAAATACTAAAATTACGAATATTCCACCTCTCATATAATGACAGGCGGAGTACGGAAATACTTTAATGGAAAACTTACAGTATTAGAGTGGTAACTAACCAAGTCGAATAAACACTATCACAGAGTAAACTTCACAACATAATATAGTCCATGAATCACATCACTATGACTCAGGAATATCCGAAATAGGTAAGAAAATAACTACCCTAGTGTATACCTAATATATCCATGCAAATAAATTCTTACCACACAACATGAGGTTATGTTATAAAAAAAGTAACCTAAACATACTTTTTTTTTTTGATATTCATATTTACTTGTTCTCCTGTAAGAGAAGATCTAGCTACACCGGACTAGAGGAGATAGGGCGCAGAAATTGCTTAGCCTAAGCCTCTTATTTTAGTAGCTAAGCTCGAGGGCTCCTTCGCGATCATCGGCTCGGGCCGCTACTTTTTAATAGCAACCGGACTGAGAGGTCATCCAGCTTGTTGACGCCTCGACGGTCGCTCTGTGGAGTGACTAGGTTAAGGGCCCTGAAAGACCTCTGCTTGGACTGTCACTCAGTACGCGTTTAACACTCCGAATCAAGTGCGCCCGAGAGGGCCGAACCTAGACTTGGTCGGTTACTTCTGATCGAACTTTACTACCACTTCAAATGCCATTATTGGTGGCAGCAAAAGTGGCGGAAAAAAACTCAAGTAACGCTCTTATCTCTCATGATTATTGGGACCCCACAGCTCAAGAAATATGTTAGTCTCCCTCGCTGGTGTAGTGTGTGTTAGTCTCGCTTGCCCGTTTGTTGAACTGAGCTATCGTGGGATTATCTCGGGCATGCGCTCCTTGTAGGCAGAAAGGCAGTGCTTTACCGTGAAATGGGGGAGGGGAGGGTCCGGATGGTCTTCGACAAGATCATTGCCCGCACTCTTGTTTGGATTAATTTCAATTCTCCAATGCTTTTTTTTTTTTTCTCGGGGGAAATCTTCGAAAGATACCCTGTCTTCTGGGGGGAAGGCCAGGGTTATGTGAGGTTTCTACCCACTAAAACCCCC
>DWHU01000809.1:0-15674 GCA_018247975.1 Parides photinus | reverse complement strand
AAATAGGTCATAAAAGAACAACTCAGCTGGTCGTAAATGGTTAGACAAACGGCCGCGTTTAATCCGGGAGTTAGAATGTAGACAAGGAATGAGTACAATTAAATACAAAAACTCTGATGCATTTTATCCCATTAATCCACGTCAAGTTGAATGTATTTATAACAAAGCTAGCACTTAATAAGTCGAGTCACGGTCGGCGATCGAACCTGAACGAAGCTAGTGAAACGGCTAATCATTGTGTGGGTTGCCGTAATTGAAGTGGAGGATAGTTCCTTTCGTTTTATCTTAATTTATTCATTTCTAACGCAGCGATCGCTAATGTTGCTGTGACCACTTGTCAGTTTCAATAACGAGGCGAGCGCGCAGAGTTTGTGCATCTGTTATATAATTATTTAAAGATGATCCGAGTATCGAGTTAAGGGGTTAATATATTACTATGTAAATATTTTAAAGTTTTATTTATTGACATGACGAAATAGATATCAATTAAGGTAAACGAAGAGAAGGCATAAAAAAATTAAGTATAGAATTGAAGTAATATAATAAATGGTGCAAGATCGTGGTAAAATTCTATTTCACTTACGAATAATGAGATTATTTTCTATATAATTTTGACTAAAATACGATGTATTGTTAATTTATGCTTTGCTTACCTAGAACTAAATGTCTGTGCGGTGTCAATTACATGTATAAACATGAACATTACATTCTCGATGTAACAAATAGTAACGTTGCGTGACCACTGTTTCGTGATGGATTGCGTGCTTCAGATAACATCACCTTGTTCCGCCGAATTTCATGAGAATTTTATTTAGGCCCACGGCGGTACCTCCGGTAGTCCCATTTGAGCATTATCGAATTAAGCACATGGACGGTAGTTGCGTTTAAATATTAATACGTACTTCGTAGTTTTAGTTTTAGTTTAGTAGTCTTTTTAGTTTCTATCATTTTAATAATATTCACTTATTATAAGTAGGTTATAATTGATTTCATATTGTATTCCTTCGAATAAGGAATAAAACACTATAAATACAATGTTGTTAACATCTTTATAGTTACAAGTTGACGCATAAGTAAAAATATTAAATACATTTTTCTAATAAATAATGCGAAGTTGATGTTTATTATATGCGAGTGCATTCGCAGGGTCTAACAACGAACTGAATTTGCAGTTGTAGTGCGCCATACTATAACGGAACACAGCATTATGGTGCGTCATGAAGCTGGTGAGGCTTGATCGGCTCGAAAGAATTATTGCAAGTCGCGTTGCATCCCCCGTTTCGCACGCCCACATCACGTTGTTATTAAGTTCAGAGGTCAATTTGTTTATGAGTCGACACTTTCGAAAGGTAACACGGCAAGGCATAGGCGAAAATATTATTAAAGCGTCACCGATGACACAATTGATAACACGAAATATTGCTCTTGACATTTGACCCGACGATAATCATTAATCGTAATGTTGTTCAATGTAAACTGTAGTTAACCAGAAACGATTTATAAATAGTATACATTTTATAATTTTGTATGGATCCTTTTCATAGTGAAAAAAATATCTTGATAATTGTACGATTAACGACTATAAACATCAGGAGTAAAAAGTTATTATGTATCTTAGTTTAATGCAGAGCAGACAGTCGGTATATTTGTTTTAGGTCTGTGCGCACAAATGTATTAATAATAGTGTCAAATATATGTATATACATCTATCACACGATGAATTCTTGACCGTTTGCGATCTCTCTCTCTAACCCTGTATTAGTAATTGCTTAACCTCTTATCTGATTAACGGTCTCTATCGTACTTATCTTAGCGGTTTACTTTTTGTTTGCGTAATTCCAGTGAAACAGACCAGATGATAATTCGCGCCGCCCCTAATTATTATCCTACTTGCGTTATTGTCGTTGCCACTTCGTGCGTGTTTGATTTAATAATCTTGATTATTTGTTGTACCTAGTATTTGAATGTTAATAATTACGGCTTAACTGTGATGGAACTACAATGCGACTTGTTTAAAGTACTGTAATAAAGTTATAAAAGATTTCAATAATATTCTTTTATCTACGAACCCTTGAGACGATAGACACGTTTACTTGATAGTAAGTTATCATATCATAACAATGTAGCTTCAATTACAAATATCTATACAGCACCACATCGTGAGTAAAATAATTTTACTAACTTCAACGCCCTTTTTAACGGAACATAGTCATATTTATACTCGAGTGTTGGATGTAGAACTAAAAGATGCTGCTGCGGCTACTAAGTAACAACTTAGCAGAGGAATTAATATTAATAAATATTTATTCATTATTCAATTATAAATATGAACAATTTATAGGTTATAATTGAATTTTAAAACGGTATTTTAATACTTGTTTAAAGATTTACACTAATCATATTTTCTTAATCTTTGATTTTTCGAGGATGACTTATTAGTTACGTTTATTGAATAAATCTTACATTATAATTTAATAAAATCATACCGATTGCAGTATGAAGTAAAAACGGAAGGAATAAAAACATCTTTCCGAATAAAGCCCTAGTAAAACTCTGCAAGCTATTTATCTTAAACTTATCGGAATACCGCCTGTGTGTTTCTTTTTCCCCCCGTCTCTATACACTTTGAAGTAGGCGTCTTTTAAGGTTCCTTAAGCAACAACCGAACATTCTGTTATAATTTTACCATATTATTTTATCTACTTGGTCAGTTTGTTTGCGGCAATTTTACCAGAGACTTTACCGAATATTAATATGAGACTTATTATTATTTCACTTTCGTTGTAATTTAAGATCCATAATAAAACGATTCATAATATCTATTCGCGAAATATGGTCATAGTGTGAGTTGTCGTCAGATCGTTGAGCAATGTTGCGGATAGTGTAAGTTATTTTTTCGTTTAGCAGAATTAGTTGCAATTGTTAGTGAACAAAAGAAACACACATATTATTAAATTTCAATATGGATCCCTGCACCGCGCAAGCCGGCACGCACTTGGCAGGTGTTTATTTATTTTTATTTCGTGAACAATGATTACCGCGTTGAACAGCGCGCGTCGTGCGAAAGGGATGCGATGATCGTTTCGCATGGAACGAGGTGAAACCATCAATTTACGAGACGTGCGAGGTAAACGAGCCGATCTCGTTTAAGTGGCAAATCCGAGCTTTACTTGGAGCCTGCATAACACTTTATTCTGGCTTATAAATTGTTGCCTAGTTTTTATTTAGACTGTTTATTAAATGAAAACTTTTCAGACACAAAAGTTTTAAAAACTTTTACATAACAATTTTACAACTTATGGTAGTCTATGTATGAATTAAAATAACAATAAGCCGCATTCAAAGAAAATTTTAGTTGCATTTTTTTAAAAGCGAATAAACCAGACATTTATAAAATAGTGTAAAAGTGTTTGTCTATCTGTAGAGTATCCTATAAGTGACACTATTTTTGCATTTATTATTCTTTCAAGATCTTACACTAATTTTATGAAAAAACTTTTATATTTTTGTTGCTCTTTTGAGTTAAACAAACTTGTTTGAGGCATATTATAAAACATCCAAGATAAATAACGCCGACGTAACATAATTACGAAATAATTTAAAATAAATTTTATTGTAGAGCATATGCAATTTACGAACTAAGTGCATTGTTTTCGCAAAAAAGCTATATTAAAAAATATGTCGTATTTGATACTGGGCATTGTCCGAGCCTTCGTCGTGAAGTTTTATCGCAACTAGTGAATGCTTCTAACAGTTTGTATTCAGCGTTTACGTTTCTAGTAACGCTCTATTTTTCCAATAAGTAATCACGATCTATGCATGGGATAATTTCGTGAAAACATTTATCTTGTGTATGGTTGAAAGCATATTTTAGCCTTTAATTTTAAAATTACTTTAGATTCATTTAATATATGCTCACTACAATCGTCAAGGCCTCTATCTTTGGTAATAAAATTTACCATGTTTTAAGCTTTGAAAGGAATGGAAAAACATTGTAATTTGTGATACAAGGATTCGCGAGATTAACTATCTTTACTTCTAGTCGCAACTTGCCGGTCAATGAGGCCGTCGAGTGATTTATTGGAACGATGCTATACTTTTGCATTGTAAAACAACGGCCGTTGCAACTGAGCACGTTCGGTAAATAGAATAAATAGTCGTAGTTTCTGGTGCAGGTAGTATAGCTACTATAAAGCCTTGTAACTAATATAATTTGCTCTAATTTATATATTAAACTCTTTAGTATATCTGTCTTTTGTCTAATTAATATACTTAACTGAAAATGTTGTAGATACAATATCACGCACGCCCTGCGTTTGCTAGCTTTAACCGTTATGAACCAAATTATATAAATAAGTTTTACTTTTACGTTGTTTCAATATTGTCATAATATTGCTCTGGGACTATGATGTATAAATAAAGACGGTCCTTGTTTTTTTAATTGTTAATTTTTAGTGCTTAAAAGAAGGTGAACAAGCTAAGTACATTTTCTGGAGCTCGTTAGCTCTGGGTGGGCTATCTACATACGCCTTTAGAACGTAAAACGTAGTTGTAGATTAGTAGATAGAGATAGAAGTAATGTACTACTTCATGCATGGTATGGAACGCTTAAATTGGCTGAGTCGCCCTATCGGCTTAAGTAATAGATTGCTTCTGTTGACAATAACAGTGAAGAACTTCACCTTTGCTGTTGCATGGTGTTTTATATCGTTCAGGCTCAAGGTTATCAGTCATATTCATAAGAGAAGGATCATTTAAGTTTATAACGTGTGTTGGCAGATTGGAAGTAAGACTCAAGTGTTCGCTTACTTGTAAAAAAAAACATTTCTAGATAAGGAAATAAGTTTAGTGAAATATTTACTTTTTGTACGTATTTGTAACTGTTAAACCTTGGTGTATATATGAGCTGTTAGGATCGATGAACCCTAAACAAGTTCTGTGATCAGAATCCGTTGAAGTTCAATAAGCCGGCTTAATATCTATCTTCGATTTGGTGATTACGGATGGCGGCGTTGACGGATGTCGGCTTAACATGTCTGTCACCCAGCGGACGGAGACACCTACCATATTAATCTCATTCCCCACGAGCAACACGTGGATGTATTCATTGGCTAAAGTCATTTATATGCTAATCATTTTCACTATGATGAAATCGTGACAGTAATACTTTAAATACAATATTAAAATTTCAACGTCAGCATCTTTTTTAATCTATGAGCTATGTCTAATCACATACTCGTACACTATATCAATTCATGATCTCTGAAATTCAATATGACATTCTATCTTTTAGTTTCAATGAGAAATGTTTAGGACTACGTAAAGTGCTTTTAAGTTTGGTTAGAAATTATTACAATAATTGTATTTGTGTTACCTGTCAAGTGAAAATAAATGTTTTATGAGAATGCCTGCGCCGGTGTGCGTAGAAACAATCTTACTGGCGTCTTGATAAATAGGAACAACTGTTGGAGCAACAATGCAGGCCCGTAAGGCGATACGCGTGCTATCGACCATTGGATTAATGACCGCCTCACCTAAAAGAATGGACTATAATATTTATTATCAGATAACCGGCTGCTACTGGGCAATTCGTGTGTCTCTTGTTATTGTACACGCCCTGCAGCGTACCCCCTGCATTACTCATCTTTTGTCGACCGATATCAATGTTTAATCAGTCTCCATTCTGTTTCTAGATTTTAAGCTTGTTTTTGTATTTGTAAGTACATTATTTTATATAAAATATGTTGAAATTATTCACGAAAATTTTTTGTTTACAGTTTTTTTTTTACTTTTTCTCTTCTCTTAAATTACCAAATTTTAAAATTCTTGATATGCATTTGTGTAAAACATTCAATAGGTATTAGGAAAAAAAAGTTAATTTTTTAAAAAAAATATTGCATTGATGTCTACTATAGAATATAAAACTTTCTCACTGAAATAAATATTGTACTCTGTTTATGCTATTTTGATCGCAAAGGAAGTATTCCGTCTTCGGCCTAAAAGCTCATTAATTATCAGCATGTTACCGGTTATGTCTAAATACGTTCAGTAACCTGAGCCCGTAACGAAAGACCACAAATTTTTTTTTATCATAAATTTCAAATCGTTTATTTAAATAGTTACTAACTACTTCTGTGATTATCAGTTGAACGTTGTTTATTTGTTATCTTTTCTTGTATCATAAAGTATGGTTTAAAATATCAATAGTTATTAAACAAGAACCTCGCGTCCCTTTTAAAAAAATTTTTAAATTTGATTTCAATGTTGATGTTTTTTTAATAATAGCCTTTGTTTTTAAGAAGAGAAAGGAATTTAAATACAACCAATTCATATGTAAGTACACATAAGATTCGTCAATACTAATCAATTCAATTACTGTAAATTGATATTCTAATAAAATTTTTGTTTTTTTGTTATTTATTATTATATACAAAATGTGCCTTTTGTACAATCTTGATATAGACAATCTAAACGTATTTAATATAGTCTCCATAATTTAATCTGTAAAGTTAGTATTGAATGTAGAAGTGCAGTTATAGAAAAAATGGCAATATGTTAATTATAACAGTTATTCATGAGATTGGTCTATTGTAAAACTTAAAATCTATGGTTTGTATTTAATTTTTCATCGGACACGAATAAAAATTGGAAACTGTAACTGTGCAATATCATAGCCTCTGTTTGTCTTTTAAAGGGATATTAATTTTGAATATATCTGTACGTAAATTATAAGAATTATGTTGACGAAATTGTTATAAAGATAGGATGTGATAAGTGAGATGATGATCTATCTTATACTAGACGGTTCTCAGATTTTTGAATTAGGTATGCGTACGACTGATGGCCGACACGAATTGAAGACCGCCGTCGACTGGCGACGATATAAGTAAAAACGTACGTACGCTTGTTTATTTATTGTCGTCCACACGTTCTATTGTGTGGTCATATATTATACAAAATAAATATCTGTGACCACTCATGTTTATTGAGGGTTAACATAGAAAATATTTCCCGTTATAAATTCCTACAGTACACATCTCAACGTGTACATTTGTCATCCCGATGATTTGTTAGTATTAAGAACCCCTTTAAAATAAAGCGAGTAATTTTACAGTGAAAAGTGTTGAAAATATAATTACTTAACTATTTCAGGAAATTTGCCTGTTCGTGGATGTTGATTGCATCCGTTAAATATATTGATGTGTTGATATCTAACGCGTGTCAAATGCCGAAAATGATTATGTGGATACTCGTTGGAGGTGTAATATAATGTTTTGTGGGTTAAACTCAATTTGTTTTCCAATAAGTTATTATACATAAATTCTTTGGTGTCACAACTTTTCGCGTTTCGAACTGAAATAATACTTTTACGATATTCGTTATTTGTCATTTTCGTGTCGACCTTGGCACACTATCCGCAACTATACCGAGACCAGCCGTATGATTATAGTCTCATCTCATCTGAGCACGCTTTCCTTTTAGGCCTGCCGAACGTATAGCCTGATTTAGTTGCCTAGAAGCTATAACAGCAGTAAACCACGGGATCTATAGTGTGGGTAGCCATACCACATAACTTCTTCCCGGCGATTCCGTGGGCGCATTATTTTTGCCTGCCTGGGCAGCTACCCAGAGCGATACCTCAACTATGAACCGATCAAGGTTTATACGCCACGACATGGTGGGAACTGGTTTCGGGCAATGCTGCGGGGCGGTCTATTGTCACTACAAATAATTACAAGTTTATCATCTTAATGATTAAAGTTAGTGGACAGTAAAACATGCTTTGAGCAGAGAATGTTTTATATTTAATTACATAATTGGAATGCGTGAATCACAATTTGTAATAGTGTTTAGTGTTGATCACAATTAGCGTCGATTTGCTGCGGCGCATAACGGACGCGCACGGCTGCGCTTCCCATAGCCACCTGCCGCTACTAATACTGTCAACTCGAAGCCTTTAATTAATTTTTTGTAATTTACAACAATGTAATGCCAAAAACACAACCATTCGGAATCACAACCATGATGGACTCTACGCTTGATGACACAAATGACATATTTTTGCTATACTTTCATTGCGTTTGTAATGTATGCACACATATACTGATTTTATAACAAAATTTCGCATACGGGTACTTCGGTTTATATTTATTTTATATTGTTGGTTCGTGGGTTTTTTCATTGTTGTTCGATAACCGGTACTATTAAGGGTATGTTATTACAATTCCTTCCGTTTATACAAACTGTGTAATAAGGTATGAAGAAAATAGTGTCGTTATATCTTCTGTACACAAATGAAATACAATTTAAATAGAAATGATTTTTACGTAACGGTCTATTGCTGGCAACATGAGAAGCAAGGTATGTGTGGGTTTTTATTTTATCAAGTCAGGTATTATTGACGCTTCTGTATTAACTTTGAATACGAAAAATGTGCGTATCGGTATATTATAAAAAAATGCAGTTTACTAAAAATATACATTTTATTGATTATTTGATTTATTGATTATTGGTCTCCATTACAAGAGAAAATCCATGTAGAGATGTGACTGAAGTACCTACCTATTTCTACCGTCAAACAATAGTGTACAAACAGTAGATTCGAGAAAGGCAATGGACACAATACGAACATAGTCTTACCGTCTTTACTAGCTCGCTCTTGTTATACGCAGTCATATCAATTAACATTCTGTATGTCCAATACTTTCGTCAAATAAAAAATAATGAGTATATGAATTATGTTCAAATGGCCAGGGATGTTTTTAATTATCGCTACCCTAAACTTCTTTAACGCTTAGTCGTAGCGTGTATAAAGTTGAGTTTCGATTATTTTTCGAATCAATCTTTATTGCCGCTTTATTCAGTTAGGAGGCGTTTATATTGCCTAAATAAATATTATATTTGATATATTACTCTGTATTAATTTTGTCTGATCGTATCATGGGAATGGGCCGTGTAGTTTTGTTACAAACAGTGTTGTATCGTTTGTTAAACTGGTTCCGTTTGTTTGTACCTATCTTTGTAACAAGTTAAAGACACGATTACCATTGTTAACATTCAAGATAGGTTAACAGTTGATATTTCCTAACTCTTATTTGGTTCGAGGTTATTTGGCAAATTTACGAGGGTGGATTTTAGCTTCTGCCTTGTACGTTTTATGAGCGCCTTGTTAAATAATGCGCGTTCTTTCTGTATGATACTGTAAACGTGAACTGGGTTGTTATGAATATTTTATGAGTTGAGTACAAGGATGTTCTTTTTTGAATGGACCTCGTATTTTTCTTTGCCTTCATTCGGCACTTCTTTTATAAAGTACATGTTTATAATTACTTACATTTTAATATGTTTTCGTAAATCAAAATTGATTGATATAGGTGCAGGAATTACTTTTTGTCTATGTAGTGAGTAGTACCGCAAAACTTATTAAATGCGCAATTACATTTCTATACGTCGCTCTTTGTATAATATATATAAAATTAAATAACTAGAGGTAGACAACGAAACAATCGTAGTATACATAATTGACATAAAATATAGTCTTTGTCTTGAAACAGATAGGTATTAAGAAGTGGGTGTAAGTTTAAAAACCGGCCCCAGGCAGGGTTTTTTAAATGCCGCCACAGATTAAATACGTATGCATCAATACCGGTACATTGTACTTTAATGAAAAAACTGTTGGCATAAATCATTGCCGTTGTTTAAAAACAATACTTTAAAGTTTAATTTTTTTAGTTTAATATAATTAAATACGTTCGAATATACTGTAAATAAAATATGAAGTAATTTACCTTATAAAAACCAATGTACTCCATTTCTTGAGATTTTGAATGTTATTTTGCATTGATAAATAATATGTGATCGAGAGGGATGAGGGTTATTTTTATTTTTACGTTATTCGACATTTATTATGGTTTGTATAACACGAGACAGAATGTATGTCGCACTTGTTTTTTGCGCGAAGCTTTTTACCCTGACAAGATGTTCCGACAGATGTTCAAGATTTTACTTTTGACTTAGCGTTAATTCGCGGTGTATCACCTGCAGTGTTTTTTATTAATCACTGTGTTAGTATGGCGCGGGTTATCCCTTTTTGAATTAACATATGCTGGCAAGATAAGTTACGCGCGCTGTTACCACCGGAGGCACGCGGCTCCGATATGCCACTTTTGCGACACATGAGCGCGTCGAGAATGCAGTGCGCATTAAACTATCACAGAGCTCTGAATCGCTCGCCTCCTTACGCCAGACGTAAGGATACGTCGCAACATTGCCGCAACATTTCCTGGAGTTCTTGTAATCGCCAAGTTTTGAACACGGTTAAGCTCGGTGGAATAGCTATTCCGAAATTTCAGCAACGCATATGCAAATGTCAGCTCTCGACACTGATTGTACGAGTGGCACGGGGAAAATTCATGCATTTACATTAAATTTCAGCGAAATTGGATCCCGCTGTTGTAGTTTATACATGACTGGTGTTGTGACCCGTGTGAGGCGCATCGCTCTCGATATTTACGATCTTCATCTCCTACAAATTAAACGTTAGCCAGGTCTGAGTGTCACGAAGGTTAGAACTATCAAGCTCAGAACTTAGTTATAGATCATTTATACAAACTTTGTTGATTATTACGATGTAAATTTTTTGCATCAATGTTATAAACGTATATATCTATTTTTTCATCTGTTATTTTTTATTTTTTTTTGCAGTATCGCACATTTTTCCAATATTTTTTTTTGAGGTTGGCGTAGTGTGTCAGTCTTCATCTGTGCTAAACACACTGCTAAGGTTTTGGCAATGGTTCTTACAGCCGGCCGCTTGCCTGGCGCTAGCCCTCCTTGGGAATGCCAGTGATATTTAATTTCTTAAACCGCACGTAACTCAAAAAGTCATTGGTGCGCGCTTGGACTTCAACCCGAGACTCCCGAATCGGCGGCCGAGAACCGTAACCACTCAGCTGCCTCGGCTCTTCTTATACGACATTAGGATATTTACTTCTATACGTTTTGACTTCTATAGATTTACTTTTAATGGAACGATTGAAAAAGAATCTTCATACCAGTGTTCAGAAATGTAAGGAAATTTTGCTGCATAACTCAAACAAAGTATAAGAATGTCTAAAAAATCCACAATGAACTGTTAAAAATACATTTATATGGTGTTAGTAGTAATTGGTTTAGCCGTCGTACTACATCGTCTTGGTCAGCAGCTTATCAAATCGAATGACTGTACTAAGCCTGTTCGTTTGCGTCACCGCTATAACTCTATCCTGTATAACGAATGCATTCTACATTAATTATTGTTTTACTGCTAGTTTTATAGCAGTGCTATTAATAGTTCGTTTAAGATTAGTTGCTCGACTTTGCTAACTTTCATTACTTAAATAATATTTCAATAAATCCGGAAAGACATAATTGATTCCAATCGCATTATTTATCTACATTTATGTTGATCATGGAAACAGAATAGCAATAGTGAACTAATGGAAACTTAACAAGTTCATACGTTATTGATATTAATAAACGTTTTCTTGTAATTCGTTGAGTTCATGTCAGTCTAATGATAAAACAATAATCTTCTATTGAAATAGCATAAAACAGTGTCCCTAAAATTGAGAAATAAAAAATCCTTTATCATGAATTTTTACATCATTATCGGGTAATGTTAAAAGCGCTTTAAAACTTACGGAACATGCCATATTTAAGTAAAAAAACTGTCGCTCAACACCAGAAAAGTAAGGACTGCCATTGAGTTATACGTAAGAGAAGTGAAGAATGACGGACGGCTTTTGTCCACACTTAATCCTCATGAACCAATAACTATAGGTGTATCAGAGTGATTATATTATGTATGTTAAAATATGTCTTTAAACTGCCCTCTGCGTACTCGTGGCAATATTTTGTCGGCACAATAAGAAGAGAGGCAATACAAAATAATTCGTGGAGATAACTCGGCACACTTTCAAAACCTAGATCGCTCGTGTTGTCCGTGACTGTATATATTTTACCATAGCTATGTTTAAGTTTACAGTATTGTTGATTGTGATCTGTGTTCACATGATCGTTGTTTTGTCCTACTTAAGAACTTGTAGAGAGATATTTTAACTAGCTTTATACCTTTAGGGGTTAAAGTAGAAATAAATGTCTCTACCAATGCGGATCTTGAGGTACTTAACCAATTCACAAAATTGATAATTTATTGTGAATTATATTTTATGTATTCATCAAGAATTTAATAGTACTTGAGATGTTTTACACTCCTGAACATTTCCTAGATCAATAATAAACTTTTTAATAATTTTCAGTCTTCGCGTTATCAAAGGGGTTTATTTGCCATAATTAAGTAAATATGTTTCATACAAAAGGTTCCCTGATGTCTTATACTATTTACTGGGCTGTGTTAGAATAACAGTTAATTTCAGGTTTGACCAACCTTAAACTAGATTTAATATTAATTGCCGATTGCTTTTTCTTGTGTCCAAGTGCAAGTGTCAAACTTTTTATTTTTACTTATTCTGAGCCAATGAACCACATAATAGATACTAGAGTTGTCCGAATAACGGTGGGAATACAAAAAAAACTTTGAATGAATGTAAGTTTTTGTTGACTTGTCACTGTGTTTCCGGCGGCGGCGGCCGGTCGCACGGCGGCATGGAGAATCGTCGTACGCGTCGGACCGGTGGGCACCTGATCGCCGCTCTCTTCACGCCCGAATAACCATTACTGATTGAAAGCCTTTCAGAACTATGCGATCATCATGAGACTATAGGGTACAGTTGCAACAACCTGCTGCTTCTATTTTTGATAAAGATCACTCGCAATGTATTATTTTTGTCACTCATATAACATGTTTCTGCCCTATTAAATAAATACCAATTGCTGATTAGATTTTTTTAAATCTAGAGCAAATTAATGCTGATTAGATTTTATAAAATTAAACCAAACATCAAGCATACCATTAGCAGACTTCAAGATCTTGTGAGCTCTGGACTACAAATTACTTTTAAGTAACTACGAATAATAATTAGGAAGTTGCAGGTTCTACGAAACTAATGACGTCAGGTAATGTGTTAGCTCAGTACTCCCATAACCATGGTTGCTGCAAAGCGAAAAAATTCGAAAGATATAAGAAAATCATTATGAAATGTATTGTCTCATTTATCTTACTTAATCTCCAAATGCAGTCATTCCGCTTATATTAATAAGTAAGGTGAACTTTCGAACTTTCAGGTGTCCGTGTCTGGAAAATTATTATCTTATGAATTATTTTGAAACTCTTTTTTATTCATCGAAGTGGCGAGTCGTGCGAGACGTTCATCTGGTGGTAAATGATATGTTTTCCGTAACAATGTCACATTAGTTAGGATGGTTGGTATACACAGCACCATATCGTACTCGTTGTCTAGAAACATAAGATGTTGATACTCATTACCTCAGTTAGTTTGACGATGATGACATGACGATCTCCAACAACAGAAAACTATAACCTGTAAAAAAATATTTTGAAACTTTTAATACCTTGTAGCAGTTTATATGCTCGAGGGCTGAAAAAACGGCAAAGGAGACGCAACAGGTACACGTCCAATTAGAGCAGCCGACTTGAGTGGTCGACGCGTGGCGCGACACTGAGCCTTAACGACTCTTCACAAAAACCTTTTCACCCGCGACGACTACACTGGAAATTTTTGTTCAACGGGAGTTTGTCGAGCAGTTTAGTTAAACTTTTTAAATTTACTGGCACTACACAGGTGAATTAAAAAAAAAAATTGTTTCCACTATATGATTGCAAGTTGAAACCTTTAATACAGTACAGCGAATGTATATGATTGACAGTCGAATGCAACACGCTTTTAAGCTTGTCCACTATTTGTCTACCACGGACTTAAATTGATGATATTAACCATTGTGGTGTTTAAAAGAAAACATTTTCACTCATTCTCTACTTAATAGAACCTTAATTATATATTAAAGAGTAATTAGAGAAAGTGGTAACCTCGTGATCTGTTGTCATTCAGCATGCGTTACGGGTATGTATCACATTCACCCGTTAGAATTAATAATTCACTTTTCATTTCCTTCTCAACCAGAGAAGTTATTCAATAAATTACAATTAACATATCTACAACTGCATTCAAATTCGATAAATCATTTGCCATCCATATTGCAAAAAAATAATGACAATTTGAGTTTTAATTTTGGTGGACATGCCCGCGCATTTTTATTTCATCTCGATAAGTAATAGCAGGGAAGCTCCTGCAATAAATAATTTATGAGATCAAAAATTAAGTAATCAATTTTAATCGATTCATTTTTTTATTTTATGTTTTTATGTGATTGCCGGTTATAGCTTTATTGCATTTTGAATAATGTGCAGGGAAGAGACTTAGTTCGTTATTAGCAACATATTAAATATTGAGCTGATAGAACATTCAAAATAATGTTTGCTTTATCAAAGTTTTGGTGTTATTTTTTTAACCTAAACGTTTATAATGATTTATTAGTTACGATGGAGTACCTGTAGCTATTGATTATTGTTTAAAATGAATTTTAATACAATTTCAAACATACTGGTGGTAGGTCTTTATTACCGGAAACGTATGGATAGATAATACCGCAGCTCCTATATCTGCTACCAAATAGCAGTGTGTAAGCATTACTGTGAAGTTGAAAGGGCTTTGTAGGTAATGAAACTACTGGGGTAACGAGACTCAACATCTTATGTCACAATGGGACAAGAGCAATGTGGTGCTCTGTGTATCATCCTTACTAGTGCTACATCAGGCGAACCCATCGAAGCTTTGTTGAAATAAAAAAAAAAACACATAAAATGAGCTCATAATGTTTCTAAAGTGGCCTAAATATAACAAAAATATTGTTTACTGTTTCCAATATATCTTCCCAAAGCAATGTTGGTGCAACTTTTAAATTAGTCACTGCGTCGTTCATTACTGTCTAACTTTAATCATATAAGAAGTCATCGAAGTGCGAGATCCAGTTATTCGAGCAATAGAGCGCGTGATAAAGTTTCAGTGACATAATGCATATACTGGTGTACCAATGACGTTGGCCAGTAGCGGATCACTAGACACACTTACGTGGAGTCGTTCGGCTGCGAAGCGACCGGTACTGTGCTGTACGTTTCACGTCGGCCCGGAGAGCCGGTATCAAACGCAATAGACATATCATCGATTTAGTACGCTACTTTGATATTGATCAATAGCAGTGATTACAAAAATGTACGCTGCAGCCGACGGTTCATTTAGATACGCCATACATACATTTGTGTTATGGGAATATCTTGACTCTAATTTATATATTTTTTATTATTGCTAAAGCCAAATTCCTTTTACTATATATGTTAAATTAAATTGTGCTATTTTGATGTTCAATAAAATCAATAACTAGTTAATACATAATTTTTTACTTGTATGAGCCCCAGAACTATCTCGTCTAATGTAGATATATAGTGTTGGCGATAGATAATTTTTTAGATTAAACTACATTCTATATTTAATATTACTACATACATAAACAGCCCACTAAATGTTTCCACTGCTGGGACTCGGGGCCTTCTTCCATAATGAGAGAGTTGTGGTTTTAATTCACCACTCTGGCTAAGTGCGGGTTGGTGGATAAAGCTAGTGGAAGTTAATTTCTTAAAACGCACATAATTCAAAAAA
>DWHU01000808.1:0-15677 GCA_018247975.1 Parides photinus | reverse complement strand
ACCTGCACTTGGCCAGCGTGGTGGATTATGGCCAAAACTCTCTCCATTAGGAGAGAAGGCCCCGTGTCCCAACAATGAGAACATTCAAGGGGTTGTAAAAAAAAAAATACATCAATATCTTGCAGTAAAAATTCTACAAACAATGTAGTTTATTTGAAAATTTTAACAAATCTGAAGTGGCTTGTAAGCGTCCACGTATTTCGGATTGGAGATTAAATATTAAAAAACATTGGAATCAGTAATTTTATTTTATGCAGATATGACAAATTACAAATGTAAATTAAGAAAAAAAAATTCAATTTATTAGATTAATCAAATAAAAGATTTTAATAAAACTTAAGATTTTAACAAAATTGACAGAAACTTCATATGATATTTTTATGCGTTCGAACGCGGATTAAGATAGTTATGTTCTTAGTTATTTCTTCTTTTACACAATACACGAAAAATTCAAGTTTTATAAAAAAAGAATAATTTTCTACTTTTATAATAATTATTAATAAAATTAAAAATAACGTTGGAAAATGATCTAAATAAAAAGTAGTCGCCTCTGACTTGAGTTTGATGCGTACTGACACGGTTACCTCCGGCGTTGAGTTTATAACGTATGTAAATCTACTTATTCAAGTTTGAGCGCTTTTAGGTTACTAACGTGGTAGTATTTTAAGTTGCAGTTAATGTGAAAGTTGGGTTAACATTTGTACTTGGAAAAGTACCGGACATACGCAGACAATGACAAATTAAATTAAACAATAATAACATGAACATTTTTTTATAAAGAAAATTACGGGACATGGGCGGTGAAATCTGTACTTTTTGATTTAAATTACTTTTTAGCTTCTTCCGACAAACATATTATAAAGTAATATTTACATACTTGTAACATGTAATTGTACTGTTTTAATAAAATTATTAAATATTACGAAATTAAGTGCACCATGCGTAATGGTTTAAGAGTACATAGTTACTGATTTGGTACTTTTTTTACAACAGACCTGAATGCTTTTTATAATATCTATTATCTCGTAGTTGTTTATTACTAAAGGTTCTCGCCTCTGTTTAATATTTTGTGATTACTGTTTCAATAGACGATTCTTTTACATTTAAACAATAGGGAGCGGAAGAAAATATGAAGAGACTGTCCCCGCCCAAGTGAAATGTATGGTAAAGATACAACCGACAACCGTTCGTTCGCTGTTTGGGAGAATCTTAGTTGTACGGTACCACGCGGTGAATTAACGCGTATCATTTGGCGCGTGAAATTGTAATGATGTTTGTGATAGTAATTTTTTTATCAGTGATAACAAAAAAAAATAAACTTTAATAATTATTTAAAAAAAAGAAGCGACTGACGCGGTGAACGTGAATCGTTGATATTGGTGATCTGTACTTTAAAAAAATAAAAATAGTTAACATGTGTTTAGTTAAAAGTGGAGTAATTGTTTTAATAATATTTTTTTCTAGTTTAAACATTTGTAAGTAATATTTAACCGTTTTGGATTATGTTTTAAATTTTGATTTAATAATTGAGTTATTAATTAATTACAAATAAATACATAGTTTTATTTTAATAGAAAACGTGAAAGTATTTTATATAATAGCTAATTGTCTGAATACCACTTATTTAAATTTTTTTTTCGTGATCTGGAGCTATTATTGTTTTATATAATGATAAAACTTAAATAACAGTTATTAGCTTCAGATGATACTTAAAATATCACTTATCACCGGAGCTTTGTTACAAAATTTTTTTATTGTTTATTATATGCTATATTTTAGCGTCTTCGCATTACGTCATTGAAAAAAATTATAAATATTTAGTAGTTTACAAATAAATACAAAATTTGTCACGTTGAATAGAAGATAATATTTTATTGCTAATATTTTCACACAGAAGTTTGCGTAAACAACAACAGTAAAATAGATTATTACATCTGCCGTAATTGTTTTCCATTGTTTGGCCTTTCTTGTGATATTCCGGTTTTTATCAACTTTCACTCCGCGTGTGTTTTTAGGTGAAACGAAATAATGAAAATTTAGAAGATACGTGATTAATAATAATTTATCAAAATAAATGTAAATAAAAATAAACGCCATACGAGTGAACGGCCAATGACCAAGTTTCACCTATCGTAGATAGAGAAAGCGGTTACAGTACTATCGGGCAACTTTGACGTTGAAAGAAAATAAAATTACAAAGCTAAAGTCACACTCTATATCACGGCTTCAATTTTGATCAAAATTTCTCTCACAGTAAAAGTAAAAATTTGGTTGCCATTAGGAAGCTTTTTTAGATATCATCGCTGTGAACGTAGCAGGCAAGACAGATAGGAATTGGAGCAAATGTTTTTAGATTTGTGATACAGGCGTTGTGATATTTTTCTTATTTTATTTATTTGCAACTTTATGTTTGTGTCCAATATATATTGAATTGATTAATGTTTTATGAAAACAAAGATTTGCATTAGCATTTTGAATCTGCATAGAACCCCAAGATAGTTCAGGTATACTTATATTGTGATATAGAATATATATTACAAGCCTAGCTATATGAACAGGCTTAACTGGAAATAATCTAATAACGCTTCATTTCTTTCTGTACACTACATACAAATATTTATCACAATAATATTCTAATAATTTAACTATTAGTATTTACTCCATTTGCTTCGATATATCGTAAAAATGTTTTGTGCTCATAAAAAAATCTTTCGATGCTTGTTCAATATTTTGTTCTAAATTTAAATGTAGGTGAATTTAACGTAATTGCTACAAGAGTTTTTTTTTTTTATTTTGTTACGGCATCCTAGAAACATATTTTATCCGCAGCCGCAGATGTGGAAGGCAGCTTAATGTCGATGATGGACTTCCGGTATTGGCGGTGCGTAATGAAACGAGAGTGGAAGTGTCCCGACAGTGAGATAAACTTCTTTTTATACACTCCGTAAGTATTACTTATGGGTTTCAAATGTTTTTCTTTTGGTTGTGAATTCTTTTTTGAAAAATTATAGTTTTTATAGATTAAAAGGTTATTTTTATATTCTGTGTAGTTACCATTTGACAGACATTTTTTTTTACATTTACTACATATATGGTTTAAATTATATGGGCCCAATAGGGAATTCATATGGCGTGTCGTTGAAGAGTTTTTTTTTTATTTTTTTAACTATTTTAATCAACTGGTAAAATGTAAATAAATAATCAAGAAAGATAACGGTTTTTTTAATTTTTCGTACAAAAAATATGTAATGATGAGGCAACGACATAATGAAAAATGTATACTTAATGGAGAAGTGATAGAGCCCGCAAACTTTAATTATGATAAAAAAACAGATCCGTTTGTATATTAATTACCAGACTCAGAACGATATTATACTGTTTACTTTTTTATATTGATAGAAAACTATGTAAATCAGTGATACATGAGCAGGGAACGGCCATACAAGCAGTGGATCGATGTCCGACACAGAGACCTGAGGGATTTTGGATGGAAGATGACCAGGAAGAACGTTCTTATCATCCACGGTTTTAACGGAACTCATACAAAAACACCTATGTCTTTCTTAAGAGATGGTAAGGAACTATGAAAAAAATTAATTTTTGTTAAAACATTTCTATAACAATTTACAATAACCGTTTATTGTTAGAAATTATAATTTAGCAATAAATTTCAAAATATGCAGATCTATCTTGTTTTCTTTTTTATTCCATAATAAAGTGAAAGTGTTGTGTTATAATAGAGGTCACGATAGAAATAAATTAAGTGAAGATTACTTTCGTTAAAAAGCTAATCAATCTATCTATTTGGCTTCAAATTTAAAACTCCAATCGCTTTGTAAATTTTTCTAATAATGGACAAAATAATTTCGTGTCACTTTGAGTAACAGAACATAGCATAGCGTTATAATTTTTTTTACTCTACCAACAATGAATTTCCGGTATAAGGGTTAAAAAACTTACTAGCACTTCCTCACTTGTTCTATTATGTGCAGAAGATAATCTTCGTGATACTAGATAACTTTTTTGCGTGCATACGACATCTAACGAGTTTTTATCAGAAAAGAAAGTATTTCGAATCGTGTTCAAAATGTATTTGTCTGTTTCCTTAACTTGACTATTTTGTAGGTTATAATTAATAAAAGAGCATTTTTAAAACAATCTAAAATGTATAATAATAATAAAACTATTATCTGAACATTGGTTTACAAAAGTGCTGGTAGGTTTCTGTTGCTGTAGACTGTCTAGGTAGATACTACCGCAGCTCCTATTTCAACCGTCAAATACAAATGCGTAAATATTCGTTCTGTTCTTTTGAAATTCCTCGAGTAAACAAAATTAATATCTTATGTCTCAAGGCGACGAGCATAATGTTAGGAGCATAAGGTTAGGAGGACCCTAACTGCGCCATGTTATTATCATCTCAGGAATGTTTTGTTTGTCTCGTAGCTTTCAAGAAGATACCAATATTTTGAAACCGGTTCTACGGTTTAGAAACGGCCTAGCAAACAGACTCAGTAAAAACGCATCAATAATCTGAAAATATAAATTGCTCTAATGAAACAATTGACAAATTCCAGCCTACCTGTCCCGCAAAGATTATAACGTTTTTATGGTGGACTGGTCAATGCTGTCGCGGTTTCCGTGTTATCTGTCTGCGCTTTCTAATATGAGGTACCTTTTGTTACACTCTACTCATTGATTTATCTTTTAAAATATTAAAAGCTGACTGTGGTTATGTCACAAAATATAATATATTTCATTACTATGTAATGAAAGCATTCGGTTATCGATGGTTGCTTTTTGTTCAAATTATAATTAAACATTTCTTTAAATTATTCTACCGAGTTTTTAGGTGGATTGGTGATTTATTCCCCCTAAATTTAAATGAGTAATTTTTGTTAGCATACTTTTTAAATCAAATAAAGTTATACACAAAAAGTAACACAATTAAACAGATTTTTAGTATGGTTGTTTGTTACAAGTGTCACTTCACGAAGTGGGCATAAAATTTCTATGAAGTATGATATTATGCTTATTACATATACCTAAAAAACTTTGTGTGTAGGATGTCGAATATTTAATGTTATATATTACCAGGTACACTTAGTCACGTGGGTCTAAAAAACTTAACGATCAGGCCAACAACTACTGAGGTCCAGGAATAGAGCCATTGACCTCTGTGTTACAATTCGGAGGACAAGAACTACCTATTATAATATTTCAGGTTAGCAGCGCAGTGTACTGCTCAATTATACTCATATATGACACAAGCGGGCGCTTTAGCGAAAATGACAACCTGCGTTGGGCATTCCTTAGGGGCCCATGTATGTGGGATGATGTCCGAGCACCTCACCCAGAAGCAGTACAAAATCGTGGGTAAGTCTTTTGAAACATTCATGTTTTTTTTTGGATATTGATATCCACTCGTTCTCCTGTGAAATAGAAGATAATCGATAATCGCGGCGTAGGGCCGGGTACATTCATGTGTTAATCAACACAAGTAGAAATCGAATAGCCCTTTAGTATCTTATTCCAAAACAAAAATAGTTTCTTATTGTTTAGGAATAAACATGATTTTTTTGTATTGTTTTCGAGGCTGTGTTAAATATTAGTTTATTGGTTAACAAAAAGACTATATGATTAAATATTTTTATTTTTTTTGTATCAACAATGAAAAAATTATCTTAGATAAATAAAATATCTTTTACTTAAATTTATTGTATTATCTTTACTAACACTTATAAAAAGCTCGCGATTGTATGGTTTACAATACGATGTCTTTTTTTATTGACAAAGGCATATGAGTACAGTGTTCATGGAAGTTCGTTCGTTATATTAAAGTTTTCGAAAAGTAAAACCAATTAAAAATAATTTTTGATAATGGATGGCTATCATTTCAGTGTTTCGTTCGGAATTTTAATTTATTTGTTTTTTCGGAAGCGCCATGGTGACAGTCTTGATTTCTATATATTGATTGATACCATCATCACCTCTGAAAGAGATATAAATATTTAGTATTCATTTACTGTTAAAAATTAATATCAAATGATTGAAAAAAAGAAAACTTACAATTCTCTTCCAATACCGGAATCTTTGAAGCCACCAAAAGGCGTTTGGCTAGTGACGTGGTCGTATGTGTTAATCCTGAAAAGAAATGTTTGTTTTTAATAGTAAATTGACGTTTCTAAAAATAATTCACATATTTACACGATAATTATATGTAACATCGTAAAGTTGTTATGGCAGCAGATTATAGATATGATAGCAAGACAAACAGGTTCGAAAAACTACCAATCAAACTCTACAATATGAGGCCCTGGAATTGAAGTGTTGTTTGTACACACTCGTGTATACTTGTGAACACTCCGTGATTCGAGGCATACGGATGAACGCTGGGCCATAAAACAGTTAAATATTTAACGGTACGGTAACAGTTTTATCCATAGGTATTAGTTTTCGAATATCGGTCCAAATTCTTATAGATTGATAGTTTACCGAATGCCTATAGTAGTAATGAATTTAGTTTTTTTTTCGTTTGTAATAAGTCTTACATATATTAATTATTATTCATTAATAATAGGAGTAAGGTTTACCATACGGAGCCGGCACGGACGTGTTTGGCGAAACTCAAGGCCGTGGTGATATCATTGGTGATGACCCCGGCCCCAAGTCCATAATTTGTATCATTAGCCCGGTCCACAACTTCGTCGAATGTCTCGAACTTGAAAATGCTTTGTACCGGGCCGAATATCTGCAATAAAAATAAATAAGCAAACTTAATTCTTTCCACTATTTGAATTTGGGACAATCAGCGATCATAGAAGCGATATAAGTTTTGATTAACATCACAAGTTTACAATTGCTCTCTTTTTGAGATAATGTCTGTATTCTCACTGATATCCCTTTTAAGGAAAGATAAAGTTCTGCGAAGACCGAATCCACATCTTTTCGACATTCGTAACAACCATTGCATATACTGGGCTACTATAATTTCATAAATCGCATATCTGTGGTGAAATACATTGGAATACTATCGCTATTTACGACAGCAGAATTAATTTTAAGTAGTATGCGAGTAATGGCAGAGGAAAAATCTTCAAAACATACATTGCGTATAAGGAAAAGTCAGCTTTATGCAGGATTTCTATTCCCTAAAACTCTTTTAGTGGCCATCTATAATGCACGCTTGGCTTGTTAATATCATTATCTCCTTGTTTTGTCTCCACATCATGAGCGACACAAACTGCCTTATTATCATTTTGTATAAAAGTATTGTCATGTGTAAATACCTCTTCTCTTGCAATCTTCATGTTGTCTTTCACGTCTGCAAAAACCGTCGGTTGTATGTAGAAACCCACGTTTCCAATTTTATCACCGCCGGCTACGCATTTCGCGCCGCTTTCCTTCCCACTTTCAATATAACCCAATACTTTATTATACATATCTTTGTCAATCTAAAAATTAAAATCACTTGAACTACATGGTTACAAAATTTAAAATAACTGTTTTGAGCATCGAGCTGATACTGCTCGATTTTTTATTACCTGTGGCCCTTGTTGAACATCTTCGAAAGGGATCCCCACGGACCTCTTCTTTGCAATATCGGCAGCTTTAGTGACGAACTGGTCGTAAACTCCGGATTGTACGTAGGTCCGTGTTCCCGCGCAGCAACACTGACCGCCATTTGCAAACGCCGCCGCGTGCGCGATCTGTGCTGCTTTCTCAACTATAAATTAGAGCCAAAATTAAATACATCCTCTCCGGTGAATAACAAAATAATAAAGTAGCAGCCCGAGCCGATGCTTTTGAGGAAGCCCTCGAGCACAGCTACATATAGGAGGTTTTAGGCTAAGCACCTTCCGTCCCCTGCCGATGAATATCTTCTTTTTCAGGGAAACGTGTGGATATCATTATCAAAAAAAAAAATATAATAATACTTTTAAAAATATATGTACATATAAATTGTACATAAATAAAGATAGCCTTTTTATAACGTTATTAGTATCATCATTCTGATTAAATTGTTTGTGACATAAGGTGATAATCTATTTGCTATAAGATATGATTAGATTCTATAAGTAGTTATAGATAGCTCTAAAATCTGGTGTGATAGTTCGGAAATAGCGTCTATCTTTTTGCGCCTTGACAAAATAATCACTGGGACACGTACCGTACAACCATATAATAATACTAACGACCCACTTAATCGCAAATGTCGAGACTTTGAGCCTTCTCCGACGAGATGAATATTAAGATCATTTATCTATTACGTTGGATGGTACGGTTTCTCCGGAAACCTTACACTATAACTTACAATATAAGATGAGAACTGTATAGAACAATAAATCCTCGGTAATGCTTTAGGCTAAATTAAAAGAGAGAAGTTCATTATGATAAAAAAGAAATTTTTTTTAGAGATGGATTTAAAAAGATGTCTACACAGTGTATAACGACCCTTGCAAACAAATGAGTTATTGTAAGATGGAACATCCTGTTGTTCCTGTCGCCGAATAAAAAAGGACCATTTTTATACTTACACCGGTGGATGTTGGAACTGTTCGAGTATAAGACACTAGTACTTAGTTTATTTAACACCAGTAAATAGAAATCATCAACACCTACAACATCTTTTATACCATATCTATGTAACTAAATAATTGTAACAGTTTCCAAACAAATTTATTTAAGTCTAATGAGATACTTTTGTTAAAACATTATACACACAATTATTATCATTTATCTTTAGAACAAGTGTTATCATTAAGAGGAATAAGTGTATTGTGAGAGATAACGCGATTGTAAATAAAGTTAACTTTTGCATTCAATTATAAGTTATTAAAATTAGCTAGCCTGCTGGCTGGTAGTGAGTAAACTAAAATATATTTAAACTTACCGTCAGCATCATTGAATACTACCAGAGGACTTTTGCCACCCAGTTCAAGGGTAACTCTTTTAAGATTTGTCGCAGATGCAGCTCCGAGAATAATTTTGCCAACCTGAAATAAACATTTGTTGTATTATCTTTCTTGAATTGCGTTTATATTACATGAATCTATCAATGTATCGGCAATATCAAATACTATTAATCAATAAGTTACTTTACCTCGGTCGAGCCAGTAAAGGCGACTTTATCAACATCCGGATGATGTGTAAGTGCTGCCCCAGCTGTTGGTCCATATCCTGGAACTACGTTAACCACACCAGGCGGAAATCCTGCTTCTTTAATCAAAGCTGCCACTGCTAACGCTGTAAGGGGCGTCTGTTCTGCTGGTTTCAGCACAATTGTACAACCTGAAACGTTGACGAATGATTTCTTAAGTTTTTTACAGAACGAAAAGTATAGCCAAAGCTGAAAAGCGTATTAATAGATTTACCTGCGGCTAAAGCCGGTGCTATTTTCCATGACAACATAGGTATCGGATAATTCCACGGTATTATTTGTCCGCACACACCAACCGGTTCCTTGAGAGTCATCGACAAAACCTCGCCATCTGTAATGATTATAATAAATATGTTATAGCATATATATGAGATACTAATTGAACAGTAAAAATGAAATAAACAATCATTGATATTATCTGTTGGTTGTTGATTTGCAGCTCACATTTTTGCTGCTAAATTAAAGTATGCCAAAATTAATGTCGTCCGGTTTGAAGGACGCTGTTTCTAGTGAAATTACTGGCATAATAAAAAGCGGTGTAACTCATCCTGGTGCCACGTTTTTATGATAGACGTATTATTAACCATAGGTGAACGTTTTTACAGTTTAAGCTACAATAATCTGATTTATATCTTTATATAATCTATATATATATGAGATATCTATTTGTGTATTTTAAAATATACCCACGGTGTAAATTCAACTATCATTACTGGTTATCTCGAAGGAATCGTATTGAGCGAGAAGACTTCTAATAATAATTGGCTTTTTCATTTTGTATGCTAAATAATATAAATGTATAGATAATGATAATTACAGTTTCATATAAGACATAGGTCAAAGCACAAAAGTATAATCGATTCCACTGCGTAAGTGTTCCTTTTGAAAGTTAAACTAATGCCGGACTTAATTAGATGATATATTTTCGAAAGTGCACTATGTCTAATTAGTATAATGAATCGGGTCTAAGATATGGATCTTCTTACGCAAGTCTTCGTTATGTCGCATCGCGTTATTGATCATTTATTTTTACTCGTGCATAATAATGATCACGCTGAACAATTCTGGTGATAGCATGAGCATATTGCTTACATAATTGCTTGATAAGGAAAAAACATAGTTGTTTTTCAGTAGTACTGTTAAATATAAGTTTATTTCGAGCTTCATACGATTTTATAAAATTTTTGTGTATGTATTTTGTTACGATTTTGTTATATAGTGATGGAGCTATAGAATAAAATGGCATTAAGTTTTGGATGATTTGAACCTGCTCTAATCCACTTTGAGTTATCAAAATAAATCGTAAGATCTTAGAAAAAAAATGGAAATATCATTAGTACCTAGTACCTCATGTTTCATGCGACATATCTTCCTTGTTCATGATATTTTCTTCCACTGAAAAGTAGTTCCTTGGATACCAAATCCAATCCCTATGTCTCTTATGAGTAATTATGTATGCTTAAAGTTACATAATCGTAGAGTGTATAAAGTAACAAACATTTTAAGTTACCTAAATAAACGCGCGATATATATTTTTTAAAGTTAGTATGAATATTTATATACATACGCAAACACACATACGTATGTAAGTATATACATAAATTACCTAATTCACACCCTAAAATGTATTCAGCAGTAGAAATTAGACCTTTTAGATAATTGTTTTATTTTTTTTATTTTTTAATCACTTATTTATGCTAATATCGTTCTGTATAATTTATTAAAATAAGTATGATAGTCTAAAATCCAGTCGCTTATCTCCGTGAGCATACTCACGACGTAATAAGAAATAAAATCATATGTATACTCGAAGCGGTGTGAGTGTATTTCACAATAAAATATTGGATATAGAAGTCAAACTTTTAGAAAAAATCTTGGAAAACCCAAAACTAGTGTTTAGCTATTCATTGCTAGCATTTTTTATTTATAGCTTGGAACAATGCCAAAACTCCTACGTAAAGCAATCATGTATATATTTGTAACAAATGAAAATATGTCCGAAACATTTTCTCTTAATACGTTATTACGTTATTTACGTTACTTAATAGTTAAATGTTTACTTGTAATGTAGATAAAGTTATCTTTTTTAATATAATATTGAATTGAAAGTCATACAAGATACGTGAGGGTAAGAGACATAATATTACTACTCTTTAATATGAACAAACACATTATACCTTCATTAAACTTTCTTGTAAGACGTAACACCTACCTGCAGGTATTGTAGTTCCTAGGATCTTGTCCGCCTTGCCGGCATAAAATCTCAAAACGCTCGCTGAGTAGTACACTTCCTCTTCCGCTACTTTTACCGGTTTCCCGCAGTCCAGGGTTTCAAGTTCTGCCAAGTATCTAGCTTGAGATTCAATGAGATCTGCCAATTTCAGCATAAGCAAGCCTCGTTGTGATGCGTCCATCGTACGCCATTCTGCGTAGCGGTGAAATGCTTTTTTGGCAGCCGCCACAGCCAAGTCGATATCAGCCTATTAAATTAATGATTCATAATTTATAATTACCAAGCATTCTATTATCTTGTATGAAAAACACTAGAAAATATTGACGTTTATATTCTTTTAAACTTCTCTGTATGACTTTTGTACAGAAGTAATGAAATCATGGCAAAACGTAAATCAATAATTTTTAATAAATAGAGAGAGATAAATAATAATTATCAAATAACAATTAACCAAAACACGTGCAATATTATGAAACAAACAATAGCAACATAAAATTCTATTTAATTCAATTGTAAATACCTTATCTCCTTCTGCGATTTGTACGATGACTGTTTCATCTTGAGGATTGATGGTTGGGAAAGTTTTCTTGCTGACAGAGTCCACCCATTCATTGTTGATGAACAACTGTATAAATAAAAAATGAATGCGCCGGTAGATACTACTCCTTTATTAAAATTATATACAGTTTAACGTCTTTGACATTGTTGTCGGTTGACTTGACAAAAAATTACCCACTACTTAAAATTATCTTTAAGTATCAATATATATCTTTTTATACTAATTATTAGTTAATTTTAACAGATAATTTATCATTGTTTTAATAGTGTTGCGCCTGTGAATTATAACTTCATATATGAATAAATATTTATAATAAAACCTATTGTAAAAGTAATTTTCCTCAACGATATATAAATGCATAGGGTACGACAAAATAAATATTAAAGAGATGTATAACCATATAACACATTAATAATTACAGAACAAATAAACCAATTTTATATTGCATCTAACAAATTTTAAACTTAGGTTTTTTAGCTAAAAAATAGCTATCAAAAAAATTTTATACTGATAATAACGAGATTACACACACTTATTCTGTTTCGAAGGTAATTAGAAACTTTGTGATAAAATACAAAAAAATGCTTTTAAAACGAATGTTGTTAAATAGTTGTTGGATTTATAGTAGTAGTTGGATTTATTAAAAATAATGTTTTATTTTTGTGAGAAAATACATGTATTTTCTAGCGCAGAATATTAAAAACATTAATCGACTTTTCTTTATTTTTAAATGTTAGCACCGTATTAAAACTCTTTAATATTAATTGAACAATAGGCAAATTAACTAAAATCTGTAAAGTAATATATGATAAACCAAAAATAACTTACTTTTGTATATTTGACGTCCACTTTAACCATTTTGATTAAAATTTTAAATGCAATAACTCATATACGCTATTCGATACTGTTCACGGCGGTAGTGAACGACGACTGAGCACAGATAAAATATAAAGCATTTGTTAATATGAATGTTGCCATATAACTAAATAGCAGTGTTTTTTAATGTTATCAATGTATTTTAAATTTATCTCTTTTTTAAAAAGAATAAAATCATTATTATATTAAACTGAATTAATGAAATATTTCAGTGGTGACAAAATTTGATCTAAATTTGAACTTGCATGTTATGCATAAAAATTAATGTAAAGTTGTCGAGATGGCGTTGTAGAAATTGTATAAATTTTGTAAAATTAATATAATGTAGGTGGATTTTTGCAAATGGTCTATAATACAGAAAAAGAGTAAAATTATACAAAATAAATTTATTGAGCAATGATATTTTTATAATCGAAATAATTATAAATTAACGGTGTTCAGAAGTCTCTTCATAATTAAATAGAAGAATTTAAAGTTGTGAGAAAGCCTTATTATAACTTAACAGAATAGTAGATTTTTTTTAAAACAACGAAATTGTAGATCGTTCATGTAATTGTAATTGTACATATAATTGTATACATAAGTAAATAATGACAACAGATTTGTAATAGATTTTTTATTTAGTTATAATGTGAAGAATTTAAACATTTAAGTATATCCGTTATTTAATTTATATGATTTTCAAGAATTTCATCGTAATTTACAAGAGTGGTTTTTTAGGCAGGTTCATTGTCACAGTCTTGGTTTCCAGATATTGCAAAATGCCATCTTCACCCCTGTAATAATCAAAAATTTCAATGATTTCGTCATAATGTAACTTTACTCACAGGTAAGGTTAATTATGAAAATAAGAGAGTAGGTTCCTTTTTAAAATGTACTTAGATAATACATGTTTGTTTATAGTTTCGAATAGTAATACATATTTGTAATGCCAGTAACTAATAATATGTTAATTTTATACGTAATCTGAACAATGTGTAGCATTCGGGTGCTACCATGATAACATTTTATTATTGTGAAAGGAATGAAGATAAGCTTATCATCTGTTTCTTTAAGTACTTACAGTTCGCGTCCAATACCGGACTCTCTGAAACCACCAAATGGAGCTTGTGGCACCACGTGTTCATACGTATTGATCCTAAGAACGGATATTTTATTTTAATCATAAAATACTATGAATTTTTATTAAATATTATCGAAAAAAATATAAAAATTTTGTTTTAAATTTAATTTTACATTTGTTTAGTAAACATACATACATTTTTATTTTGTCATCGATAAGGAAATACGTACATTTAACAAAAAAATAATGAATTGAAAATGTCTTACCAAACAGAACCCGCGCGTATGTGTTTAGCAAAGGACATTGCAGTTGTAAAGTCGTTGGTAATAACACCAGCTCCTAGACCGTAGTTCGAATCGTTGGCACGGTCTACCACCTCTTCGAACGTCTCAAACTTCAGGATACTTTGAACTGGGCCGAAAATCTGTGAATGTAATTTACAGAAACCGACATTATAATTAAAGCAGTATTTATTAGAGCGCAGAAACAAGTTTAATGCATATGTTATATTCAACTTTCAGCCCATTTAATTCTGGAACTCGGAGCTTTCTCTCACATTGAAAGAGAAAAAAAGCCTTTTAATTTTATCCACGATGGCCAAGAGTATGTTGGCAGATATCACATATTCACAAAAGATGATCTTAGAACATGTCGGTTTCCTCACGATATTTTCTTTCCTTGGAAGTTCACGTCCAGAATGGAACCCTTTATGAAGTGACTCATCAATCAGCTTTTGTTGTTAATGTAAGTAATATTTTATCGTTACTATAAACTAAATCTGTTGTGTAGACAACTAGACAGGCTTTTAAGAAGAGCTTTAATCTGGTCACGTATTTCCACTTGCCTCCTCTCTGGCAATTTTCATGTCGTCCTTAACATCGGCAAAAACAGTAGGTTGAACAAAGAAGCCAACTTTCCCTTGACGATCGCCTCCAGCAACACAACGGGCACCCGATTTTTTCCCGACTTCGATGTAACCCATTACTTTATTAAACATTTCTGTATCAATCTAAAATGAACAATAAAATTCTTAAAGGAACATTAAAAATATGAATAAATTGTATACAATGTGAAGAATAGCTTAGAATCATATCATTACATTTTTATGAACAACTAGCGGTCCCGAAGAACTTTGTTCCGTCTAAAATTAATGATAAGAATAAGGATTTTAACATAAATACAAAATATTCTATATATTTTATTTCAAATCTACATTTATTGATACGATACTAATGTCACTCAATTGTTTTGCTAAAAAATTCACTTACGAATATTTTGTATGGGAATAGAGAAAAGTGTTGTTTTTAGACTATTCCAAGCAATTTTAAAAATTTTTATTGCCTTAAGAACCATCCTCGTACTTCAAGGAACATTATAAAAAGAGAATTAGCGAAATCGGTTCAGCTGTTCTCGAGATTTAGGGTTTGCAACACATTTAGTGAGTAATTTTTATGTATAAGATTAGGTATGGAAATGGCAATAATAGAAAATTTAATTAACCTGCGGTCCTTGTTGCACATCTTCGTACGGATTTCCGACAGTTCTCTTCTTTGCTATTTCAGCTGCTTTTTCAACAAATTTATTATAAATTCCAGACTGAACGTAAGTCCTTGTCGCGGCCACGCAACATTGGCCGGCATTAGCAAAAGCAGCACGGTGTGCTATCTCAGCTGCTTTTTCCACTAAAGACATATTTAGAATTTGTTAGTATTATAATCATTAAAATTACGTATCATAAATCATAATAAAACATTAATTAACACGTAGGTCTTATTAAAAATTTGCT
>DWHU01000807.1:0-15680 GCA_018247975.1 Parides photinus | reverse complement strand
TACCTGTAATTGTCTTGTTTTGTTATAATTTTATATGATGTATGTATTTTGTAAAAGTATTGTAACTAAAACAAGCGCTGGTAAATTAAATAAATAAATAAAACGTTAAATGTTAATCGTAGTGATAAAATTACAAAAAGGGGTTCGGAAGCTGCAGTCAGATGGCGTTACTTGCCTAACGTGACCGCGCAGTCGACGCCTACAGATAAATCAATAGTTAGTCCTGCTCCAACCCTTAACTTGACTATAGGCTATTTATAACTATTTTATTTTTCAAAAGTGTGCGAACAAAGGATCAGTTTTAAGTATCAAGTTATAAGATGATCTATCTATTATTAGGATTTCTCATGCATTAAATCAATTTATTTAATGAATAGGTAATCGGCAATCAATTTAAAGGTTCATGCACAACATTAGTTATTAGTTTTAAAAATTTTGAATTGATTTTGATGTAATCAAGATTTAATTAAGCTGAACACCCACAGATGTTCAACTACCATGTTGCTGCTGGTATGAAGACAGTCGGAATATCGGCGGCCGGCGGCGTTGCTGAAGCCACTGCGGATGAGATAGTGGACGGATACACAAAGTACGATATGTACGAACTGGATATAAACCGATTTATCGGTCTCCATAATAACAAGAGATTTCTCAGAGATAGAGTGAAGGAGGTACCAGGTACACATCACCCAGTCTTTATTTAATACTGCGAAATATGATCAGTTCTAACTAAATTTTACGTTTCTTTCAATATTATTTAGGCGTGCATTATGGTCTACCATATCCCTTTCATGAATTTGAAACGGGACGCAATCTTCGCCTGTCACCTATATATCCGACTTTACGTGACAATGGCGCTGTGTTTGGACAAGTTATGGGTTATGAAAGACCTACCTGGTTCGAGACAATAGGTAAGAGGGAATAGCAAATATTTATTTATTATTTTTATTTCACATCGCACCTAGCAAAACTTTTACTCGATGGGAAACGATTCGGTACCGCTTTGCACTCGTTGTCTTGCGACATAAATTATTAAATTATTTACCTTAGTTACAGTGGCTTTTAAACTAGAACACAATTATGTTTGTTCATTACGGTTTTTCGGTGGAAATATGCTCTGTGGTAGTGAGTACCTTCTTACACGGTCTACTGCACAACTAAGCCTTTCCACTAATTTGAAGTAGTTTCAATATAAAATATTTTTTTTAATAAAATTAAGTAATATTTATAGATAAAGAAAATGATAACCGACAGAAACCGCGGCCATTCAAGATTGCTTACACTAAAACATTTGGTAAACCGCATTGGTTTGAGACTGTGCAACGAGAGTATTGGGCTTGCAGGGAAGCTGTTGGTCTCGCTGACTACTCATCTTTTACAAAAATTGATCTCCAGGTAAGATGCAAATTGATTTTGTTGTTGATTTAGCTCTGTTGCTGAAGTCCGTCTGGTAGCTCTCACTTCCTCCGTCAAACAATATTGTGCAATCATTACAGTGTCCTTATATGAAAGGCGTTGCAGCTAGTGAAATAATTTTGGTAACGTGATTAAGACGAGCGTATCATATTAATTAGCATCACGTTGTTATGGGCAGGCATATATATAACCATCAGGTGAACGTCTCGACCGTGTCGTCGCTTCGTGATGAAAAAAACATAATGCGTGCTTCGTTTTTTAATATGGGATGGTATTTCTCAGTAATTTCATTAGCTACAAGACAAACGCTTGCATACTGCTGTTTGCCAACTGAAACAACTGTTACAATATTTATGTAGATGCTCTACCACAAAATCCTGTAGTAGTTTGTACATACTTACAGTCACGCCTCTTTCCCAATGCAGTAGGCAGATACTACTTCTTTCCACTGATATTGATATTGATACCATCCCGGCATACATCTTTCGCTTCTTCAACTCTCATGGCTCTTTTCATACAAGTTTGTACATAATGTGCTTATTGTTCTAGTCGCAAGGTCGTGAGGTAGTTGACTTGCTTCAGTACCTCTGCTCAAACAACGTGGACGTTCCAAACGGAAGTATTATACACACTGGTATGCAAAATGAGCGCGGCGGATACGAGAACGACTGCAGCTTAGCGAGACTTAGTGATAACCAGTTAGTTTAATATTTGACATTTGATCACGGAATCATCACCAGAAAACTGTTAGAAATGTTGCTAGCGGTAAACCAATATTGGCGGTTATCACTGGAAATCCTATTTTTACCGTGAAGTGGTAATGTTTTGAAAGGTGCAGTAGCTTGTGAAATATAGCTAGCGGGGTCTATGGAAATGTATGCGCATCATGATGATTAGCAGTGGCGTGCACAAGATTATGACACTGGGTGTGCGGTGAGAGTACTGAGTACTAGGTCACAAAAACTTTTTCTTTTATAGATTTTTAGCATAGCCACAGCCACGTGACGGATCTCTAAGTCGGAGACCATGCCAACAGAACAAGTCTTGTTGCAAGATATCCGAAGAGAAATATCTGTGAATGGCAAGTGAAGCACTGCCTGTCTGCCTACAAGGAGCCCACGCCCCTGATGATTAGTGTAACTTGTGCTGCACGTTCACCGTTTTATAGAGAAAAATAATGTCTGCTGTGTTTTTGTGCGTTTAATTCTTAAGCTTAAATTATCTAAATAATATCTTGTCTAATTAAATAATTGCTATGTTATAGCTACATGATGATTGCGCCCACCATCCAACAGACTAGATGCAAAGTATGGCTCAAGCGACACCTACCTCGCAACGGTTCTGTGACGCTGTCGGATGTGACCTCAATGTACACAGCTATCTGTGTAATGGGACCTTTTACTAGAAACTTGCTGTCAGAGCTGACAGACACGGACCTTTCGCCATCGAATTTCCCCTTTTTCACATTTAAAGAGTTGGATGTTGGACATGCTAATGGCGTCAGGGCAATGAATTTAACGCATACGGGCGAATTAGGCTACGTACTGTATATTCCTAATGAGGTAAGTTAACACTATGTATTAGATGGCAAGACAGTAATTTGGAATCATTTTGTTATTGTTAACTCTGTATCGTGAAGAAAAGATAGAATAATTTATAGAACTAACGGACGTTATAGATCTAGGAAAGAATGGATTAAACTCCGCAGTTTGATGTTTAAGTTAAAATTTGTCAAAACCCGTGATGACGTACCACCATTAATTTTGCCTGTTATTAAAACTGTATTTTATATGCCACCTATAAAAACTATTGCATATTTCGTATCAATAATTTTTTTCCGCCTGCAGTTTGCTCTACACGTATACCACAGACTGATGGCGGTCGGGGAGAAGTACGGAATAACCCACGTTGGTTACTACGCGTCCCGTGCGTTACGAGTGGAGAAGTTCTTCGCGTTCTGGGGCCAGGATCTCGATACAATGACCACGCCACTTGAATGCGGACGGACGTGGCGTGTGAAGTTCGATGTAAGTTTATAATTTTCTTTTATAACCTATCAGTTTAACTTCATTATGATTTCCGCAATACATCTAGGATATCCGACCACAAGTATAGTATGTCTAGACTTAATTTTCACCATCACGTTCCGCTTTGGGATACTTGTTTTCGTTAATATATTTACATATTTAAACGTGATCTCGTGTATTGTCCTGTAATGATTATTTTTTTTAAAACAGAAAGAAGTGCCGTTTATCGGCCGCGATGCATTGTTGCGTCAGCGGGACGAGGGCATAATGCGGCAGTACGTACAGCTCCTGCTAACTGACCACGACCACGAGTTAGACCTCTGGTCCTGGGGCGGAGAACCCATTTACAGGGACGGCAACTACTGTGGCCAGACCACAACCACTAGCTATGGATACACTTTTAAGAAACAGGTGAGTTATTAGTAAGAGTAATTTTTTTCTAACTCTCTCTCCTCCGTTTTATTCTGAACTAATTGATAAAATAAGAGTAGGTACCGGAATGCACTTTTCTAACATTTTCTCTCATCCATATAATGTAATAAAACATTATCTCTCTTAATAAAGAGTGTAGTAGAAATAATAATGCTACATTCGGTTTCTAACGAGATAATTAATGAGTTTTAATGGTAGGTCTGCCTGGGATTTGTTCAGAACCTTGACAATGACGGTATACCCCAACCGGTGACCAACGACTTCGTGCTCAGTGGACACTACGAGATCGATATATCAGGCATAAGGTAAGCTTAACAAGTATTGGACAAACAGTAATTTTTCCACGGTAGTTTGGTTTGGCTGATGAAATAGTAGTATCTATTTAGACTGCATCTATAGAAATTAATTAAATCACTAGACGTGTAATGATCGTTTTTTACAATGAGGTAAACAGAGTATTCGTTGCAGATATGCAGCAAAAGTAAATCTACACTCGCCGAACCTTCCAACCAAGTATCCCGACAAGGAGCGCGACGTCTACCAAGCCACCAGAAAGCTACACGACCCGCAACAGTTTCTCGGGCGACATTATCAACCATAATTATATATTTAAGTACAATTTTTTCTTCTGGATACAATCGCTAAGGAATGTTCAATGTTAATCTTGTTAATCGTACGCATTGTGAGTTCTCTTTCTTCGACTGTCAAACTATCTACAGATTCAATTTTATTTTTTTTTATATAATATCTATTATATTTTTAATTTAAATTTCGAGAATTTCTTATATTAACGCGAACGTTACATATTTAATAAAACAAAACATGGATTTTATCGCGTTCTTTATAACTATCTAATATTTCGGATGGTTAACGTTTATATCGGGGTAATGAATATGTTTATTCGTCTTAGCAGTGTGACGAGCATGGCGTTCAGCCGATGGTGAACGATAATATTTATAAGGACGTGACTCCAAGTAAGATGATGTTATTCCTCTGATTTCACTACCTATAATGTTTTTCAAACCGGAACAAATTAATGTTTGCACAATACCTATCTTGATGGTTCCGTAATAGAGACCTACGACTAGTTAATTCAAATAGTTAAAATAAACACGATAAAATCCGTATAGTCTTATTGAAGTTAGTTAATTCTTTCTAATTATTATTTTAAATACTATTTAACTATTTATAGATCAAGATCCACGCATGTAGTCGTTAAGATAAATGTTTTGATGTCGTTTATTTTTATTACCTTTTTGCGCTCAGCTTTCAGTTTTTTTTTTTTTAGATGACTGTAATAAGTTTCGTGTAGCGGTTACCTTGTATTTTTTTTTTCTGAATTTACTGCATGAACCTTAATAAGTGTATCAAGCTTTTTGTTATGCCGTTGTCATTAATTATGTGTATATAAATAATATTTTAGATCATTGTTATATTTTTAACGAGGTGTTCACGAACGATGTGCAAGGTGCATGGGCTGAGCGTCGTGCACACAAACTGTATTGGTGTTGTATCTGTGTTGCCAACATCGATGTATTGATGGCGTGTAGTACGAGTGTTGCCAAAACCAATGTCGTCAAATTAGACATTCTTCAGACTTTTGAGTATTTATTTTTGTTAAACTTTCTATTAATAAACTACTGCGTTGAGTCTTTATTTTTTTTATTATTATTTACCTGTTTGTATAGTTTTATTATTTTCGAGAAATATCAATGTTACATGTAAATAACATGGATGTTATGGCGCTATCGGTTATATGATATATTTATACCAAGTAATAATAAAGAGCTATCTTAATGTTCGTAATGCCTGGATTATTCCTTTTTCACAAGAGCAGCATCAAGTTCAGCAATTCTTTTACAGTTACTGAATTTATCTAGATTTTTCTAATAGACTTCTTATAATGTCTTATAAGAATAATTCGCTTTACAAAACATTTAAGTAACGAAATTTATAGCAACTCACTTTATTACCTGTAAACATTTTACTATACAATTTATTTCACTAAATTGATACATTTTGTATGTTCCAATGTATTTAGCTATTACTATTTCTAGATTTAACCTTGATTCTTATTTTACAAAAGTCCACGATCACTTTAAATTCCTGTCTCTTGACTGAATGCTGTGACCTAATCTCTTTATTGATTTGTAATTTTATTATAACCAATCACAACTAATTACTTACTGTAGGCAGAGATCGTAGAAAATTTAAACTCTGTGAATGACATGAAGTAATGAAATTTCGTTAGAATCAAGATACATAATTAATTAGTGAAGTGAATATTTTTGAGCACACGTAAATATTTTTTTTTAATTGACAAAAGGACATTCTGTTACAAAAAAATAAAATCAATAGTAGTAGGAAATAGTAACCAGTTAATTAAAATATACATATAACGGACACGGACATACGTTATTCCTCAATATCTATATAAACAAGTACAGCAACGACTTTCTTAATATGTACTTATACGTCATTATCTCTCGAAGTATTTCGAATATGAATAACTAGTCAGTAATTAAGTAGATTAAACAAAAATTAGGGTTTAATGGTAAATGTAAAAGTTTAAATTGTCAACGTACATAGCTAATTCAAAGTATCATTAAGTTATGAGCTGGTTCAAGTCGAGAATTGTTTGTAAAGCAATAAAGTTGCTTGCTTAAACTCAAAACGTAGACCGTTGTATGTTCCCAGCTTCAAGCTACCACAGTTTGCCTGTGAACCTTTTATAAAAGTGTTTAAATGTTCGCCCGTCCGTTAATCCAAGGATTTGACATATTTATATCAAAAGTAAGTACTTGATGATGATACTAAATTAATTTAGGCACACTAACCATGCTTCGATCGCAATTATAGAACAAATTAATCATATTTATCATACCTTCCATTTTTATTATATTTAAACGTAAACATCCTGGTAATATAGGTTCAAAATCAAATATCGAGTATAATGTTAAATGAAATAACACCGGTTTTAGTTTTATTTTCGATAATTTAGTTATTTACACTAGTTTCATTAAACAACCGCGATAGCCGAGTGGTTTGGGACCTCGGCCTCTAATTCGGAGGTCGCGGGATCGAATCCGGCGCACACCGATGACTTTTCTGAGTTATGTGCGCTTTAACAAATTAAATATCACTGGCTTTATCCGCCAAACCGCACTTGGCCAGCGTGATGGATTAAGGCCAAATACTCTGTCATTAAGAGAGAAGGCCCCGAGTCCCTGCTGTGGGAAAATATAGTGGGCCGTATAAACAAAAATTAGTTTCATTATAACCAAAATAAGCTTGAACTGCTTGTGTTAATTCTTTTTGTATACCATACTAACCTTTGTTATGTATTCCTGCTTCGGTATGAGAGTTTCTTAACGATTTTTTTCTCTTTTAGCATGCAAAGTTGGCGTGACTGCACAGAAAATGCACGCGAGATGCAGTTTACAGGTAAGAATTTATTATTTACAAAATTTTAGGGATTTATTTATAACTCAGACGGAAACTTGTAGAGGTTGTTATTTAATTACTTTATCATTTGACTGCCAGACATTAGTTTCCGGGTTGTACATGTGTCTCAATTTTAATTTATCTTAAATAATATCTAAATATAAATCATATCTTTGTCTTTCCTATATGATGCAATATGTTATCAGATGTGTTATAGCGTCTGATTTTTCTGGGTTAAAGAAACACGCCGGGTTGTCCTTGCACTTAAACTTATGTAAATACTTCAAGAACTCGCCGCCCAAACATTACTTGAACAGTAACAGAGTCCAAATCTAGGTTTCTCCAAAGATAATAAGCTTTTATAACATCCCTTTGTCTCGCCGGTTTATTTGTCAAATGACCTTAATCTAATTTAGCTTTTGACGAATAACACGGGTTATTAATATCCTGGACTTCTTTCTGACTTCAGCGCTGCTTATTCCTAGATAACTCTCTCATTTTCTTCCACCCCTGCATGGGCTTTAATTTAGTCTAGCCTAGGTAATTTACGTACCTTTCCTATATTGTAAATATGTTTTCTTGCTCTGACTGCTAGATGATGGAGGGAGATATCACGAAACAGGGTCGCAGGCGGAACTTAAGTCACTATAAATGTTACAGCTTTTGGTATTGTTTGAACATTGTGTAATCCAATGTCTTTTTCGCGTTGACCGTATCCTATGCGAAGAAATTTTAGCTTATGATTACAAGTAATATGTAAGGAAGATAATTCCAGCAGTAATTTTTTTAAATGCTTTTCCGTAATAAATCTAGCAACCAATAAAAAGCTTTTATACTGACGCAGGTAACTTTAATTTTGATAAATCAAGGAAGTTTAAAACATTTCGTATTTGATGCCACGAAAGAATCGCGCCTTTCCTTTTTTGGTGTTATGATTTTTCATTACTCTATCTCACTTTGCACTTTGTATTATATGTTTTCGGTAATGTCACAACACCGAGAATTATTAACAACTTTTAAAAGTGTAGGAAAGAGAAGTGTGGCGCTGTTCTGTAATGGTATTAAAACAGCAAAAATTTTAACTATTGTAGATTAAAATAATAGGAAATGAAAATTTTCATCAAAATCTAAAAACATTAAACGTTTATAATTACATAGATATTTTATCTTCGTTTATACATTCATAAAATAAACATCCAACTTAATGATTCCACTGCTGGGACTCGGAGCGCTCTCTCATAATGTGATTTATCCACCACGTGGGGATAGTGCGAGCTGGTGAATGTCACACAATTACAAAAGCGATTGATTTTGAAACATGTTGATTTCCTCACGATGTTCTCCTACTCCTTTAGCTCAAGTAATTAGGGATCGAACCCAATCCTCTACGAGGCGAGTAACACGTTCGACAGGCAAACTTATGCTCTTACGTAAATTCGTACGAATGTGTTTATGGAACATCCTGGAAAGTTAATTTTTGACTGATAGTTAGGATAACTTTAGCAGTATTGAAGGAATACAGTGAAGGCAGTCGAACTCGATACAATCGAGTGAAAAGCTTAATCAAGTTTTTCGTTATCAAGAACGGTGAAGCAAGGTCTGAGGATTGTCAACACAATAAAGCCCTAACATTCATTCTTCTTGTTCACCAAAGTATCAACATTCCACTAGTGTACATAATGCTTAAAAGGTTTCGAAAGATACATCATCTTCGTAACTTTGATGACTTTGCTTCCGTTTGATATATTTATCAGCTTTTTTATGACGTCATCGATTCTCCTCTTTCTCTTACTTTTAATACGTAAACATATAGTTCTTGTTGTCTAATACAGTTTAACAATATTGCAGCTTTCCTCAGTCCTGTTATTTATTCAAAATTGGCAACCATTATAAATATTATGAAGGACTGTTTAAAACGCTGCCATTGTCGTCAGCAGTTATAGCTTTAATTATGATTTATCCCCTGCGTTGATATTCAATATTTAAACTATTCACGTAATGTAATTTTTTAATATCATTCATTTTTCCGATTTCGGTTTCTTAAAGTACTATAGGTAAAGCGTATATTAACGGTACATATTGTTATGGTTAATTCTTTATTGTACTGTCTGCTGTCACCTCGGATCGAATACTCTTGATATGTAAAATATTTACCCAGCTTAGATACTATATATATTTTGTGGCATCAGAAACACTAATTATTTTCAAACATTACATACATTAATTCATCTCCAACGTTAGATGCAAGTAACTTAGTAAGTAGGTACATTTTTGTTCCGGGCGAAATCTTAAGATAATCTACTTCAGAGGAAAGTCAAGTTGAAGGAGAACTGATTTATTGTATATTTACATTACGATTAAAATTTACACATAATTAACGGACAGACGGACGAAAATTCGCGTATTTACAAATGAATATCTAGTATAAGGTTTGTGCAATTTAATAATTGTTATTGGTACTTTATGTATTATAAGTTGTACGTTCGGTGTAAACTTGGGTGTAAACGACTGAGTGCCTTCTTTATCAATTTACTTACTAATGTTATATATTACAGTTAATAATTCCTACTTACCATTTAAATGTTTACATTTTTACACGTTCATTTTGACGAGAGTTATATATATAGTGGTTTCTAATTGTGATATATCAGGGGTGGCCAGGCCAAGCTTCTTGGTAATCCGAGATATTTTACAAAATTTGTAATTATTTGCGAACACCAATTAAATACACATGACACTTCACAGTAATGATTTAAGATGCAGATTAAACGATACTGATCGGATTTCACGGATTTTAAGTTGGAATAAAATTATTCACATAAACACGTTGTTCTGTATATTGAATTAATTCAATAAGCATCTTTGTTGATTCAGGATGCTTCGATTTCAATACAAAAATACAATAATCGTTCGTTTCATTACCACATAATTAATTGTAGATACAGATCTTGCATCTCTTTTAATTTTAATTCTCCAGATGCTTTTGAGGTAATAATTATATTGGAAATAGAATATTTCCCTTGAATTACGTCAATATTTAATGGCTTTCGATAAAAATCATAAGACGCTTTAAAATATTTCAAGTATTGAAATCTGTTTTGGAATTCGATACTTCTAGTTTTTTATATGCTTATTGAGTTTTTCTCGTTTAATATTATTATTGAAACATTATAATACAACAATGGAAAGAGAATCGAGAGCCACGAATAATCCTTTAAAAAGCTGCAGTTTGCCGCCTCTGGTATAGACTTAGACAACATTATCAGTGTTATAAATACCTGCATAGTACAAACCTGCATAGTAAAAAATTATTAAAAGAATGTTATGTTTTAAAATATGTATTTAAGTAATAATGTTTCTGTACGAGTATGTCAGTTATTAAATGTACAATGATTGCGAGTGGTATAAAGTATCCGCGGTGAGGTTGACTCAGTGAATTGAGCGTATGTTATGAAAGTTAAATTCGCCGAGTCAATCCTGTCGAGTGTACTACTACGTCGTGGTGAAGAAGACGATACCGGTGGTATAAACGAAAAAGCGAAGAAACAATTTCCTCTGCGTATAATCAAATCCTCCTCGGTTACCAGACGATTAACAACGACGAAGTTAGAAATCGAAACGATTGCTGTTATTTCGAAAATTCTTTTAAAGAAATGTTGTTTAAAAAAATTTCTTTAAAAGTATTTTTGGACTAACAGCCGTATTAACCATTCAAAGGTTTTGAAAGGAAATTATATTTGTGAACTTGAATATTTGTATTTTTGAGTTTGTGTGATATAACAGGTGCCTAGCTTCTTGTTAGTAACCTTTTTTTATAACTAGATTTATCATGTGCCGCAAATAAATAAATGTTACGTACGTACATATTCTTTTAAATTATTATTGATAAATTTAAAAATCATTACTGCTGGGTAGGTGATGAGTGTAAAATTAATTGGTGAAGTTCAAAAATAAATTATTGGTGACTGCACTTCTTACTAATGCTTTCAAATGTTGCTCGGTTAACACAGACCGGTGTTTGGATTTTGAAAATTTTAAAATGGACTTAATTAATCCACTTAAGTATGTGAATGTTAAAGCCATTTTTCAATTCTCACTTAGATTCCGGTGCAGATTTTCAAAGTTCAATAATCGGCTTACCATTATCGCGAAAGTAATTATTAATGCATGCTCTATTAATTGTAATTCTCCAGATCTTTTGAATTAAATTTATTTCAAATGGATTAAAAAGAAAGAAAATTATTTGAAATATTTCTAATTTCATAAATTCGTTGAGATTGTTTCAATGTTATTAAAATATAACACAAATGAAAAGGAAACAATAAATGAGAGCCTCAAATAATAGGAAAGAAGAATTGTAGTTTCTTGAAATAAAATATAAAGTGATATTAGCTTTTTCAGTGTATTTTTTAATAATTAAAACTCGCTCTATAATAGCATAAAATTATTATTTTCGTACTTTCTGCTTTATATACTTAAGCGATCATGTTTCATAGGTATGGACGTTTTCATAATACACTGGCTAGTTGTTTGTTAATAAATAACTTTACTTTAAAAAAGTAATCCCTGTTGTAATTTTATAAATCATTCTAGTTTAGCAAATATTTAGTGATATTTGAATTTGCGATGTGTAATTCATCATTTCACACCGGTCATTAGATCATTTAGGCATAATCAAGACGTACTATAATATTATAGTATCGCACAGTAATGTTTAATTGTAAATTTGATTAAAGGTATTTGTAGATTTATTGATTAGTTGTAGTTTACGATTACGAACATTTATAACACAGTTTAGCTGATAACCTTAAAGTTATCCTGTATATTTGAATTTCTGTTTATCATTCGTGGCATCGTTGTTAATTATTCATGAGCATACTCTTCATTACAAATTATCTATTTAGATTAAAATTAATCATATTAATTTTCATAACGATTTTTCCCATACAAAAATATAAGCTAATGTTGAATATTTGTAATAATTTATCAATGTTACTTTCAAAGCAATAACATCTTTAGATTACATTTATCATTTAAGCTTGTATATTCATACTTTAGTTGTAAATTTTTATTACTCTTATTCAAACCTTTTCTCAACTAAGCTTAGTTGTATTTAGAAAGTCTCTGTAATTACAAATAATAACATTTTAAATTGGCTAAATGAATGCCGGATCACTTTTAATATTACAGATTTATCTGTTACATGATTTTTCATGGGATTTCTTTTTTAGACATTATTCCACATAATTATTATATAAGTACTAATGTTTAGAATGAAAATATGTGATACCGAAGGATTGCATTACAAATTAGAGTATTCGCGGGACGTCTGATCTACTGAATAGAGCAGTTATGAAGAATAGCTCAGCTAAATTCGGTATTTTAGACGTTTCGAGTTTACTAACACTTCTCCAGAAGACTGAAGATACAAAGATGATATATGCAACACAATCCGACAACATTTGCCTGTGAAAACTCTTTAAAGCGTTTATAATAAGAGCACATTGTAGATACTTGTGTGATATTGATTAGCTGAGTAGAACATCACATGATCATCATCACATCATCACATCACAACTTAACAATTTCGTTACAACAAATAAAAGCTATTTGTGTTAATAAGGGGGTACTCACTCGTCATACACTTTCATACTTGAATTATACATATATATCTGCTGACATTAAATATAGTAGTAAAAAATAAGCATCGCTATAATCTAAGTCTACTTTCGAACGATTAGTGTAGATTATTTTAGGCACTACGCGAATATTTTGTCTGACTTAAAAGAACGTTTACATGTAACCGTTAATACGATATTGCGAAATTTAATAATTAGGCGTTTTTTTTTTATTACAACGTGCTAACACTTTATCAGTACACGGCCGCCACTTAAGGACCTTATTGGAGTATCTTTTCGGCAATAATTAGGCTCAAATTTGCGAAACTTTATTTCAGAAGAGTTTAGTATCACGTTTGATTGCTATAATTACTTTCGCTTGATTCGCGTGTGAATTATTTAATTGGATCGGACGATAAACATGAATTTCTATAGCATCTAATATATTCGTTAATATTCTCACATCATCTAAGAGTAGACAGTACACGTAATCAAAATTGCTGAATACTTTATTCCTTGATTCAATTTTATGATACGTTTATTTTAGGCTCCGCATTTCATCGCTATTTTTGTTATTACCAACGGGTTCAGCCAATCGGTTCAGCTAATACAGGAATAGAGATTAGAACAATTTTTACGTGTTGACGTGGTAGTGGTTTTCGCGGGACATCCAATTTACCGGATTTGTCTTTTGAACCCGCTTCATCGGTGCTAAATTCGGTACATAGGATATTTCGAAATAACCAATTTAACAACAATCAAGGAGACAGAAGATGGCCCGATTAATGAAAATTTAACACAACATAAAAGTAAGCATTTCAGAACGTCCGATTTACCGAATTTTGCGCACTAAGGACTTTAACCGGTTCAGCTAAATTCGGTACTTATGATGCCCTGAAATTGCTTATACATCGCTGGATCAAGAAGAAAAGTGTAGTGAAAAGTGATATGCTTAGTAATTATTTGCTCATTTTTTATTATTTATTATTATAAATACATTACGTTTCAAGGTTAGTTGTTTTTTAAGTGAGCTGCTTATAACTGCAACGACTGGACGAGTCCATTATCGTAATGCGCGACCTCTAATATTGGTTTCAGCGTATTTTTCGAAAGGCCGAGTCCAGCATTTACAGGTGCTATTTATATAGTGAAGCTAAGCTCGTCTTGTCGGAAAATTCGGGGTTACCACATCATCACACGTCGATGGACCAAAAGGAGATAACCTTCAAGAAAATCCTGTACGAGAACCACAAGGGGATAGCTGCGCGTTACCACAAATGTATTGAACTGATTTGTTAACGGATATATGCTATAAGCTCAGTATTTGTGTGATTTTAAGGCTGCTTATAAGAAAGCTCTACATGATGACTACAACGATGTTTATGTGTTGCGTAATACGTTATAATATTCAATATCAAGTGATAGGCCTTGATGTCAAGCCCGAAGAGGCGCGGGTTTGGACTGCACTTAGCTTGAGTATCTAGTGAAGGAATACATCGAAACCGACATTTTCCAAGAACAACAACTTTAGTGAATATATAAACATCTGCCAACCCGCACTTGACCAGCGTCGTGGATAAAAGTAACTCCCTCATTGTGATAGAAAGCTCGAGTCCCGGCTATGGGAATGTTAAGTGGACCGTTTATATTTAGATATTATATAAACAAGAGCTGAGAACGCAATGAACCCTTTAGCAGTCTCTTTTATAATCTATTTCCTTTATAATCCTATTTCAAATATCGTGTATATTAAATTTAGCTTAATGTTTTTTGTACAGACATTAATAGTAGCGAAGAATGCGTATGCTTAGCAAAGGTTTTTAATTACATTTATAAGTATTACAAATAAATATCTTTCTACAATTCACACAACACTGTCTAGTCCTAAAGTAAGCAGAGTATGATCGCCTGTGTTATATACTAGATAGCTGATACATTACTTAAATATATTTATTTTCGTAAATACATACATAATATACATTTGAGATACCCAGATTGAATAATTATAATGGCGGGATTCGAAACCACGACCTCTTACTCATTAGGCAGGTACATTAATTTCTGCTATAGTACAAACGAATGGTGTTCAGGCAGATCTAATTTCAGTCAAACATAATTAACATTGATTATGCGAAAAGTTAAAGTGTATGGACAGCCCGGTAACGCCAAAGTTGTTGTTTTAATATTATAAAAAGTTTACTTCTGAGTTAACAGTAATGATGAGATCGATCAGCTGATTATGATTGTATACTGAAATTTAAGTTACGCGTCCTGCTTTTATTTATATATCTATTAACTAACTCGTTTTAATAGCCTTAATTTTTTTCTATATTTCATGTACATCCGAGATACTTCGTCATCTGTTATGGGAAAGGACTGAGGAGGTTTGTAGAAGAATCAAGATCATTGTCATTGAGTATTAGTAAGGGGCAACGAGTGGACCACTAGTACTTCCTGAGCAGACAGGAAGTTCAGGTCCAGTGAAATGGACCAGGCGAAGATCACAGAAAATTGTTGGTTGCTGTCGACATCGGAGCGATAGTGCAGGACAATAATGGGATATAATGGTAACGATGATATTTATAAATAGATTTAAGAAAATAAACTGAAATTATTGGTTATTAATCTAATTACTAAAGTAATCTATTTCTATAAATAATAAATATCTTCGTACAATTCACACACAACACTGTCCAGTCCCAAAGTAAGCAGAGTATACTCGCTTGTGTTATGAGTACTAGAT